>JANSJP010000235.1:0-83225 GCA_024734325.1 Lactarius hatsudake | reverse complement strand
GGACTTGTGGTCGTCAACCACCTAAAGGGAGTAATGGGACTGGTGAGCGTAACGGGGCTCAGGAGTGTGGAAAGGAACTTGTCCTAATGTAGCGGTGCGACTGCCGCGCTACGTTAAGCAAGGCGAAGGTAAAGGTGAACTGAACCGGTGACACACCCAACTTAATGCGGAGACAAGTCACGCGCTAGATGTGCAGTCGACGTGGAGGGCGTGGAACGTGTAAGACCTTATGCAAGCCTTTAACCACAATTATCACACGGCGGCACACTGAGTGGAGACCAAGAGGACAAGTTCAGATTGACAGAGTATGGAGAAGTACAAGGGAAATACGCACCTGAGTGGAGAACCAAGAGGACAAGTTGGTTCCACTCAGGACGCTACATGAGGGTTTATATACATTACTGTAGCTGAGCTTGAACTGAGTCTAAACACTATTACTAAGTGTACAGTAAGACTCCTTGACTCAGGAGCTGACGCGTCGTGTCTAATAATAGCGCATCTTATTGTGCTGACTGATGCACATGTCATCGCGCTTACGAGCGGCTCCACTTGCTGAGTAAAAACCTAATACAGCGAGTAAGCGTATACTACTAATCATGACGTATATACGTTCTAGATCCTTTCTAGAGTCTTCCATCTCCTTCCATCCAATCAGAACTAAGTAAGCGTATAAGGGACTCCTGTCCCATGATCACGTGCACATGGGTGGCGGCCCGTGTGACTAACTTGTATCAGTACTTTGGCCCTTCATATCTCTATCAAATAAATGCGTATAAATACGCATAAATAAGATAAAAATATACGCGTCCATGACACCACCATTGGCGCAATTGGTCTCCTCTGTGAAAATTCTAGACTTTATTGTGCAAAACCGTTTCTCATCTCTGGGAGCTGTAAGAGAGAGACCGCAGAAGACCATGCCAAACTCATCCAGACGGCACTTAGCACGATCAAGGCTGTGAATACTCTCTCGAATGCACGGGTTGTCTCCATTGCCTCAGATGGCGAGGCGAAGCGGGGGAAGGCATTGGTGCTCCTCACTTTCAATGAAAGCTTTCTCCCTCCTCGCCTATTTATCCCTGGCTGTCTGCATGTGCTCTCCTGGACCTGCACGTTGGTGACGACGACATTACCTGCAACAAAGACTGGAAACACGTCACGGCGAAGTGACCACGCAATGCCCTATTGCGCGAAAAGGTGTCACGATCACGTGACATGTGACGTGGTTTGTAATCAATAACGTGTAATAGTTTCGCCTTGTTTTGTCGATGCCAGCGGACTGCTTACGCGGCCCTGAGGAATGCGCTTACGTGTCCTCATATATCACAGAAAATAGTCACAAAAAGCACCAGTATGTACGAGTATAAGTACGAGGCCGTTTTGTCTGTAGTTACCTTGTCTTAGCTTCCCCAATTCCAAGCCAGTATTGTGCACGGCGTGTGTGAACTGCGTGACCCACTGAACTTCTTCCATTCTCTTGCAGAGTCACCCTCTGCCCACCGTAGTCTCTGACCCCGAACCCTTGCCGACTCACGTGCTCGCCTCGGCTTGAACGTGAAATAAGCTAAGACCTTCCTACACGACCCTAGCGCTCGTTGCGTAGATCGATCCTGAGACCCTTCGCTCGTTGCGCGAAGACAACGACTGAACATCCTGGCAGAAGATAAGACCAGCCTGTTCACACCAAAGCCGAGTGCCGACCGCGCATTCATTGAACCGGTGCAGACAGACGATCCCGCCGAACAATGCGTCGTAGTACGCAGGACACACCCGAACGTTCCCGAACTTGCTGGGACTGGCACCTTCTGGGAGCACGCTAGAGGATACCGAGTACTTGCCGCCAACAACCAGGCAATTGACGTCGAATATATTGAAGCAGAAGACTGCTGGTACGAAGTACACCCACACGAAGACAGTTGGTATACGTACAACACTCATCTCATCGAAAACCCGAGACTCTGGGGATTACAACTTCGCGGGACAACCGTAGCAGATGTGCACATGTGGAGAAATAATCCTGTTAAGGCTGTTGACAATAGTTCGTCAGACACGTCGACTAAGCAAAAAGGAAAGAAACGAACCTCATCTTCCACCGGACCCATCTACTTCGCGCTGTCCACACTTCCCCCACCAGCGCCGCCCATCCCAATGGCTACTCCATCTTCATTGTCAGGCTCGTTAAAGGGCCAACCACCGAAGGAATTCTCGGGCGATCGATCAAAAAGTCTCCAATTCTTAAGGGAATTCCACCAGTATCGTCGCATCAACCGGATGCATGACCTGATGGTCTTACTGTATAGCCGCGTCAGCTTGGCCTTATCTTACATCCGCGGTCCTAAGGTGGACGATTGGGAGATAAAGTCAGCAAAGAATTGGACGATAGTGTGACAACGCACGTCCCGAAGATAGATGAAAAAGATGAAGCCTTGTGGACATCCTTCGAAAAGGCCTTCAAAGACGCTTGGACTGACACGCTGAGCGAACAAAATGCGTTGCAAAAATTAACAACGCTCACCATGGTTGGCGGTGATATCAACTCGTATATCGCCACTTTTGATCAACTCTCGATCGCCGCAGGATGGGACCCCAACGCCAATGGGACCATCGAGTTCTTCAAACGAGGCATGAAGAAAGGGCTGCTAGTCGCCTGCCTTCGACGTTCGATGATGCCTAAGAAAATGTCGGAATGGCGGGAAGCCGCTCGCGAAGAAGCACAGCGGTACCAGGCCATTTCTAACGCAATCGCCAATCTCAGTCACAGGAGAACTGATACGCAGAAAATGGGGCCTACGAAATCAACCCAGATCCAACGCCCGCGTAATGACCAAGTCGTCCCGATGGACGTCAATAACATTCAAACGAGTCAGAAACCAGCCTGGCAGACGAAACGAACCCCAGAAGAAAAGCTCAAGTGCCAAAAGGAGGGCCGCTGCTTCCGATGCATGGCACAGGGGCACATGTCTAATGCCTGTCCCAAGAAATGCCAAGGACAGTCACCACAGAAGATAGCCAACGTACAGCAGGCAGAAACGCAGGTCTCATTATCAGAACCAGTCGTCGTCACGAAGGAGTCAGCCAAATTAGCGGTCATGAATATGTCGTCCGCAGAGAGACAAGAATTCATCTCGGCTCTACTGCTCGATACTGGGGACGACGACATGCTGACGATCAATCAGATCAATGTCATGAAGAGTGTCACTTCGTCCTCGATCACTGTAACAGCGGATGTCATCGGGACAAATCAAAAATTGCTCGTCCTGCTCGATACTGGGGCTAGTGGAAACTTCATCGATAGAGGTGCTGCGCGACTGCTTGGTTTCGTGTCAGAGAAGATCGACCAGATCGACGTCCGCAATGCGGATGGGACGGTTAATACTGATGGGGCGATAAGAGAACGCTGCAAACTCACCCTTATCGATGGCAAGCAGCGCAACATTCTGGACTTCCTTGTCACAGATCTCGGCTCTTGTAGGGCCATATTAGGCCTACCTTGGTTCAAGATGCGATCCCCTTCCATCGACTGGGCTTCTGGAACTTACGAAGGGGGACCAATGACCGTCTCTCAAGGAGGGGAGAAGATCAACGAAACAGTGGCCCAAAAGATGGCCATGGCAGCCGGCGTAAAGAAGACGACGGAACTACCGCCACAATACAGAGCACATGCCGTGGTCTTCTTGGAAGAAGCCAGGAAAAGATTCCTGCCTAAGCAAGTGGACGATCACGCTATCACACTAAAGGAAGGGGCTCCCGATCATCTTAGTAGCAAGGTGTACCCTATGAACGTATCCGAAATGCAGTATCTTCGTGATTGGTTGGCTGAGCAATTGAAGAAGGGATACATACGAGAGTCAAAGTCTCCGTATGCCTCGCCGCTATTCTTCATCAAGAAGAAGGACGGATCGCTTCGGCCCGTGCAAGATTACAAAGAACTCAACGCCTGGACGTTGCAAGATGAATATCCGCTGCCACTCATTGAATCAATCATCACGTCCCTATCAGATAAAAGCCTCTTCACTAAGTTCGACATCAAAGAAGGCTACAACAACATACTAATCCAGGAGGGAGACCAATGGAAAGCAGCTTTCAAAACGCCGGTCGGGCTGTTCGAGCCGCTTGTAATGTACTTCGGACCTGACTAACTCGCCATCAACTTTCTCTCGAGCTATGAATCGACTACTGAGACCTCTGTTGGATCGATACCCAGGGGAACTGTTCGTATACATGGACGATATACTGATCGCCACCACCCACGATTTGCAGAGACATCGGGAAATTGTATCAGCCGTCCTGGACTTTCTCAGACGAGAGAGTTACTTTCTAAAGCTGGCCAAATGTGTCTTCGAAGTGGACGAAATTGATTACTTAGGCATGACCATTTCTCAGGGAATCATCCGAATGGGGGCAGATAAAGTTAGTGGGCTGCGCGACTGGCCGCGTCGACTTAACACCGTGAGGCAAGTACGAAGCACGCTGGGGGTTCTAAACTATCAACGACCTTTTATCCCGAACTTCGCATCTATTGCGCGACCTCTCAACGCCCTTCTCAAAAAGGACGCACCGTTTGTGTGGACCGAGGCATGCTCCGCGGCGTTAGGAAAGCTCTTGGATATCGCAACCAGTCGCCCTGCACTGTGCCAACCAAATCCTGCGGCGCAGTATGAAATCCAGACCGACGCCTCTGCAGAAGCCATGGGCGCCATATTAACTCAAAGAGATTCGCGGGATAAGCCACAGGTCGTGGGATATTTCTCTCAATCCTTCAACGCAGCTGAACGAAATTACGATGTTTATGACCGCGAATTCTTAGCACTCATCCGAGGGCTCGAACATTGGCGACATCTGTTGGTAGGCGCGCTGCACCCGTCACCGCCTTAACAGATCATGCAAATCTACTCCATTATCGACATCCACAGCGTATAAACCGCCGCGTCGCTCGTCTTGTCAATATCTTAGCGGACTATAATCTCCGTCTGATCCACCATCCTGGCGCTCTCTTGCAGGCGGACACCCTCTCCCGACATCCCGGTATTGTCTCGTCCTCGTCTTCGGAATCGGATAACGAAGATATCCTGGTTCTACCACCGTCCCTTTTTGTCCACACCCTGGGAACTTCCACTCTAGACGACCGCCTCAGAGCCGCGCAATTCCTCTCACAAACCCGCTCTGTTAGTGCTGGTTTCTCGTGGTCTAGCCTCTGTATCGGGAGATCTCTTCGTGCGCGGAGATCGTCTCATCGTCGTGGACGATGACGACCTTAAGAGGGGGGTAATCACCTTGTTTCACTCGGCGATCTCAGCTGGACACCCAGGGATTACCAAAACACTCGAAGCTATTCAATCGCATTACTGGTGGCCTTCCATGAAGAACGACGTAACCGATTTCGTAAACGGATGTGGACTCTGTCAAGCAAACAAGAACATGCCGGGAAAACCTAGAATACCAATCCACCCGATAACACACAATAACAAACAGTTACCATTCCAGACCATCGCACTCGACTTTATAACCAAATTACCGATTTCAAGCGGATACGACACTATCTTGACCATCACAGATCAGGGGTGTTCAAAGACTTGTATCTTCCTACCGTGCAAGGAGTCGATAACTGCGATCGGCGTGGCAGCGTTATACCTGAAGCACGTCTTGCCATTATACGGATTACCCTGGAGAGTCATATCTGACAGAGACCCTCAATTTACGGCTTCAGTCTTCAAGGAGATCACAGCCAAACTCCAGGTCGATCAGAATATCAGCACTGCTTACCACCCGCAAACTGACGGCCAATCTGAGCGAACAAATCAATGCCTGGAGCAGTACTTACGCATCTTTGGAAATCGAAAGGACGATTGGGCGGTATGGCTGCCTCTAGCTCAATACACGCTCAATGCCTGGAAGTCGGAAACAACGAAGAAGTCCCCTTTCGAATTGCTTCTAGGGTTCACTCCTCGAGTACATCAACCGGAAAATACTCGGACCCGATCAGTCGAAGCCACAAAGCGACTCGAACAGCTCAAAGAAGCGAGGATAGCAGCCGCGTTATCTATGAGGGCGGCGCAAGAATCGTGGGTGAAGGAGTCGAGACATCAGCCGTATGCAGTAGGGCAGAAAGTCTGGTTGGAAGCCACCAATCTGAAAACGACTCATCCCACCGCCAAACTAGCTCCGCGAAGATATGGACCGTTCATGATCGCTCAGGTCGTGTCGAAGACCTCCTATCGATTAAACCTTCCCTCGCAGTGGAGAATCCACAACATCTTCCACGCTTCTCTACTGACTCCCTATCAGGAAACGAAGATGTTCGGAGCAAACTTCGAAGAACCACCACCGGACATTATAGACGGGGAGGAGGAATGGGAAGTGGAGGAAATACGTGGCAAACGTAGGACGGGAAGAAAGAAGACGCCGCAATACCTGATCCATTGGAAAGGATACGCTGACGCTTACAACAGTTGGGAGAATGCCACCGAAGTGCACGCTGACGACCTCGTACGAGAGTATAAAGAACATATGAACAAGGGACAAGAAATCACCAACATCACTCTCATGGATAGAGACGACAGAGTTCTCGTACCACGGCCCCATCGCGACGTCTTGGGGCCCCCTCGCGCTCTCTCTGAACCTCTCGTCGCCCCTCCTCGTCATCCTCCTCAGCACTACCTTGTACCTGACGCTGAACTACCCCGTGAGATTCGTGAGGACATCTTTCGTCGTGCAGAGGAATGGGCTCGACTACCCCTTGATCACGACCCGCGCGCTGATACCCCCACGACTCGGGATGACTCAGTGGGCACATTTACTTACAGGGATTCGGACACGAGTCGCCGGCGTCATTCCAGGGCCCGCGCAAATCGCCGCGAGAGATTGCGCCGCAAGGCGCATGAGAGGATCGCTCAGGAAGACATCCGTCTTCTAGGCAAATACCCAGACAACGTCCCTCCCCTGATCGTCGAGGAACGCGCCGCCAGTCCTCGTGTTGAAGTGAGAGAAGAACTGGTCGTAGAAAGGGTCGGACCCCTGGTGAGAGGCAGTGTAGATGACCCGATCGAGTTATCGGATAGTCCGGAGCCGGAGAGAGACCCCTTCGCGGGAGCGTTTCACACCCCCCCACCGCAGCCAGTCTGTAATGCCACCACTGGCGTTAGTCCGACTTGGACTGCGAAAGGGTGTTCACGACTTAGCGAATTATCTCTTGCGAGGTCACGTGACCTATAACTACGAGATACATGGCACTCCGGTGTAAGGCACGTGATCCGTCACTGTACACTAGGGCGAGTCACACCACTAGGTAATCCGATGATCGATGAGGTCGACTCGCACAAAGAGGCGAGCGAAGCACGCAGGAGAGGAAGGAAGAGGGAGTGGTGATTGAAGAAGACCAAGATGGCGTATCTTGGTCTTATCAAGCCACTATTTATACATGATTGAGGATGTTTTAAAGCTCCCCTTGAAGCCGTACGACGAATAGCGTAAGTAGCTCGAACCCTACTACCGCCATCCTAGGAATGAGTCATGCCACATCGGCATGTGATACTACAGTCCGCTTACTGATCTACTGAGTCCATGACATATTACGACTTACTAAGGGAGTCATCACCGTATAGTAAGCGTCCACTTCGACGAGTCGTGACACAGTCGAGCAAGGTCCCGAACACCCGGGCCAGGGATGGAAGATCGCCCGCGCCACCAAACCTTACGCCTTCGATATCTTGTTTGAAGATGGGACTAGAGGGCCCGCCCCGTTCATCCGGTTCGCGATCAACCAACGCGATCAACCGGTGGCGCTGGGGACAGAAGGTCGGGGCAAGCCCCAGTATTACAAAATATTATACGCCATCCCGCGCCCAGCTCGTGTCGAGGCCGGCGCGATACCAGCGCATTCCTTCGCGCTGTTCTCCGAGACCCACCCTGCTCGCGTGGATGTTGATCGCGCGATCGCCTACGTCGCGGATCCAGGAGTGTGTGCCGAAGTGCACCGTTTCAGATGGTCAATGAGGCGCAAACACGAGCTCTTCACGCGTATGCGAGAGCTCGATAATGCGTGGAACGACTGGTTAGCAGAAGCAGAGGGGATAGACAAAAGATTGCGCGAATCGAACATTACGTCGAGAATGTATCCATTCCTCCCCCAGCCACTACCCGCTAGTCTCGACTTGTACCATATGCATGATCCGCTTGCTAACAATCGCAGGTACCGGGCTCACCTTGATTCTCTCGATGGCGTGGCCCCGAGACCAGTCCCACCGCGTCCCCCTATCACCGTCCCATCGGCACCCCCTCGACCACCACCGCTCCCATTCCCGTTACTTCATGACGAGGAGCCCCGCGACGCTCGTTGCGCATTTTGTGAGGGGCCCCACGCTTCGCACGATTGTCCGTGCCCTCACACCTTCTGCCAGCGGGGAACGCGCTGCTATGTGCCAACCTACCACCCCCGCTCCGACACCCCGTGTACTCGGCGAGTCATCGCTCCATGTTACGAACCTTATGCCGCGGTCCCACCCACATGCAGGCACACACTAGGAGGCGAGACGCCTCCGGCAAGAGAGGGGGCTATGTCACGATCACGTGACATGTGACGTGGTTCGTAATCAATAACGTGTAATAGTTTCGCCTTGTTTCGTCGATGCCAGCGGACTGCTTACGCGGCCCTGAGGAATGCGCTTACGCGTCCTCGTATATCACAGAAAATAGTCACAAAAAGCACCAGTATGTACGAGTATAAGTATGAGGCCATTTTGTCTGTAGTTACCTTGTCTTAGCTTCCCCAATTCCAAGCCAGTATTGTGCACGGCGTGTGTGAACTGTGCGACCCACTGAACTTCTTCCATTCTCTTGCAGAGTCACCCTCTGCCCACCGTAGTCTCTGACCCCGAACCCTTGCCGACTCACGTGCTCGCCTCGGCTTGAACGTGAAAAAAGGGGATCCTGGTGCACGAGACGTGGATCACTCCTGCGCTCCTCCGGAGTCATCTTCTTGAGGCTGGCCACAAACCTCAGCATGTCCACACGGTGCTCAATCCAAATGACAAGCAAGATGTTTTACTGGCCTATACTCTTCTTCGGGACATCTGGAGTCTCCCTCAGCTCACATCTGGTGCACCGGGTCGTATCAAAGCCCGAGATTCCCTCCGTTTATTGGGCTCAATGTGCTATCATTTCCTTATGCCCTATATCTGCGTTGACTTGTCTATTGGGGAACAGCTCGAATACCTGAGCTATGCAGCACACCTGGCGTTGGTCCTTTACGTTCACGAGAAGGCGCGCAACGACTTCATCCCCACTGCTCTCTATGTCGACCTTATCATGATGGTCAAAAATGTTTTTTTTTGTGTAGCGAAGGCCAAGATCGATACACCCAACGATGACTTTAGCATCGTACTCCTCGGCACTGACCGCCTTGAAAACCTCTTTGGTTGCCTATGGACTATCATAGGAAATGACGCCAATGTCGACAATTATCAGCTTGGCTCGCGTCTGACTGGAACTATGGAGTCAGCAAACATTCTGGCCATGCACCCTGAATGGGATAAAGCCCCGCGACGTCTGCACCTTCCGTGCGTGTCTCAGGGCTCGTCTGAAATCCCTGCTTCCACAGACCACATCTCTCCACGTTCCTGGAGGGCTTCTCAGGCCCTCAGCTCCTTAACACCCCCCACTGTCTGGATTCAGGGCCGACGCAAACTGGAAGGAGACCACCCATTCGTCTGCGATGTCCTTCGTGCTGTTGAGGCAATTCCTGATGCTACGCTACTGGCACCCTTCGGTACTCTCCTTGTACATGAGTCCCTTTCTGGTGACGACTTTGAAGACTCATCACACAACAATGGTCTCCATAGTCTGGTTCAGGACGCTGTTTTGTCGGACCACCTGGATGTTCCTCTTGCGGGTGGGGGTATGTGCGAACTCGAGGATGCCGCCGCCTCTCTGGATTGGGCTCCTGATCAACATTCGTTCAGTAATGTTGTTGCCGTTGATGAAAACACGGGCACACTAAACAAATCTCAAGCGTTATCACTTTTGTTCAAGTATAGTAAGTCAACAAGTTCAACAGACCGGCTGCGAAGAGTCCAGCAGGAAGCACGCTTCGTGCAGTCAGAGCCCGAGACACCTGTCCTAGACAACACCTCTGACGAACTTGACAATGTCCTTATGGTGAACAACCCCATCGCTTCGCTTGTTTCTTGTGAAGAAAACATATTCCTTTGCATTGGTGAGATCATTGGTATTCACCTTGGGTCAAAAGCTGTCGACTACTTGCGTCTCGATGTTCTTCTCGAGGACACTGTCCACATCACATACCAGGTTTACAGCCTGGTGTGCACGTCTCCTGACGACGATAAACACAATGACAATGAGCACAAGTACGAATGGAAGACACAGAGTCTTCTGCCCATTAAGTTCAAAGTTCTGGGAAATCTCATTCAGCCCATTAATCCCTCCCTGGCTATGCCTCCATCACACGCGCCATTCTATCTATTTGAGACCCCCACACTCATCGCCTTCACATCCAGCCTTCGAGATCAACTGACCAAACCCCAGCTGAGGTCTATCCCACAAATTGCGCAAAGCAACCGCTTTCCTTACCGGGAGAGATCAGGTAAGTGTCCATCGTTACTTGTACTACTGGGCTCTAGCTAATGCTTATATACTTGTTTAGGAGAGGCCTGCTTTGTCGCAGAAGCCCTCTACGACGTGCAAGAGTCTAGCATGCATGAATGTCCAGCATGCGCACCTCCGGTCCAACTTGACACGGCCAATGGTCAGCGTGTGCTTGCACACATTGCAAGCCATATACTGCACGATCCATCCGTCAACAAATCACAGGAGCCATGCGGGCTCTGCCTCCGACCCGTGAATATGTGCAACATATATTTGACAAGGCGCTCCGGGCGGGGCTACCAGTGGATGGTCAAGTATAGGGGTATTGTACCGTGCCCTAATGCGATCAAATTTTCTTATTCTGCTGCCATGGTATCCTCCGAATCGTCGCCATGCTCAAACGTCCCTCTCCAGTGTCCTTACTGCCCAGATGGGTCTCCAGCAGTCTGGTGGTACAACATGCAACTGCACTTCCGACATTGGCACCAAGGCATTGACACCGCAAAACATGAAGACCTCTGGAAGATAACATCAACTGAGGCGAAGGCGATGGCAGGGATTTGGAAGACTCGCCATAAACAGCCAAAGCGACGTGGCAAAGGAAAGCAAAAGGTTCCTTTGAAACTTTCGGAGGCGCACAGTTCTCACAAGCTTTCAAGGTAAGTAATACTTTCATTGACTTTCAAAGCTTGCTAATCATATTACAAACACTAGCTACATGGCACGCGAAGACAAGATGGCTCTTGACGAAGACCAAGACTCAGATGTCATCGAAGAGGGTCTGGGCAGGAATGAATATGGAGATGAGGAAGACAATGGGATCAGCGAGGTCGCGGAAGCAGAGGGGTGGGAGCCAGCCAGCGGAGAACGCGAAGACGAAGCAGAGTGTATTGGTGAATCAGCATCAAGCAACGAGAAAGATACACAAGCCAGGTCAGATTGTGCGGAGAGTGGAGATGGTGTGAGAGGGTTGGGGGTGGTTGATGAGAGTGGCAGGACAAAGATGGGGGATGTTAGCGTTGATCTGGTCGCCGAGTCAAACGAACGCGCACCTGAACCCCATATGTCATCACCTATTTGCATACTCTTTTGCTGCTAAACATGACCCCCCAGCTGCTGGTGTTCCCGCGTCACCACTTGCAGATGTTGCAGCCAGCCTTGCCACTGGACGTCGGGCAGGGACTGAAGACAATGGCAGCCTCCTAAGAGGTGCACAGATGTCCTTGTTCGGTCGTAAATGGAAGCTGCGCAACATGCAGGACATTTCCGTGTGCTTGTGTGGGAACCCTGCAGCACCATCTGTGGGGCGAATGGAAGATGGCCCGGATGAAGTGGTTTGCTGCAGAACGGCTGGATGTGAAACAAAATGGGTGAGTAACAGATCTTGGGTAAAGGTATACTGACATAAAACCATACCAGTATCATCTTGCATTGGACTTTCATCCCCACCCAGGAGCTGGATTTGCGAGGTATGCCTGAGCGATGCGGGTACACTGAGGTGCAAGCGTGCATGTGTATGACGCTTCAGATATGTCGGTTACCATATTTAGTAGGCACGAGAAAATATTACTATATTTAGATAGGGGCATGCTTACATAAATACCTACCCCCCTATCCCTATCGCCCTTATGAGAAGAATGTACGTCCTATATCTCAGTGCAATTCCGCACCCCCCTTGGATCACCCTGCTACATCAATACGGTGACCTATTGTTATTATTATTGATAGCTGACCAATATAAGGGATTTCGTGCATGATTATAGTAAAATTACAGCAACTTGCAAGGGGTTATAGTCGGGCCACAAGAATTATGGAAGGCTTGCAAGTGCTCACAATGCAACTGCAAAACACAACCAATAATTGGAAGCGCTTACAATGTGACCATAGGGATTGTATTCATATTATCAGTACTTGTAGATCGACCCAAAAATTGTAAGCTATTCTGGTCTTATTGCAAGCGATTCAAAGACTGCCATAGCGCTTAGATTCCAGGCAAATTAATTCTCGTAACGACAAGTGCCGAAATTTTTAATGTATTTTGCTGATGAGTCCTCTTCCGGTTTTGTATCTGGCCGATTCTGGCGAAAACACATAAGAAAAGGGCTTGGAAAGTCGATCAGTTTACTACGTGCATGCATGACTTCTGGACGCGCGCATAAGTCGTCCAGGAAGTCTAAGCCGCGTCCCTGCGCACCCTTGACCATCTCCCAAGAGCAGTTCCCTTAGCTTGAGTTGTCCATGAAATATTGTTGTCGTCGTGTTGTGATCAAAGATCAGAACAATCGTTTTAGAGGTAGAGGGGCTAGCCGCGTGCGCCTAGAGTTTGAGTATGTTCGCTCAGTCGTCAATTGTTCGATTTCACCCGTTACAGGTCTTGTGTAGTGTAACTGGAGGTACAATATCGTAACTCGTACAGTAATCAGATAAGCACAAAGTAAATCCTCCGGGTCGAGTAAGTTAAGCCGTCTCCTTAATCTCTACTAAGTTAGGCCATCCAGCTCATCCCTACAATGGCCCGGTTTCACAGGCATCAGGAAATGGGACGTCATTACACTAGTATTAGCCTAGTCGTAGGAGGTACTAGTCGGGACTAATAGCACTGCTTGTAACTACCGTAGTTTTTCCTGGTATGTAACCATCAGTCAAGTCCATTTTTGAAATGGGAAATTTTCCAAGAAGTTTCAGAACGGGAAAACGTTGCTGCGGGAAGCAGTACAGTACAGCACCGCTCCCAAGGAGCTCATCGGGAAGGATGATGATCACCCCCCAATGTATTTTTTACACCCTTCACTAGATCCACATCATTGATAGTATCATCCATCAGGACCATCCTCAATGTCTCGAACCCTTCACGAGGCTACCAATGTGCCATGTACAGGAACAGGTACAGCCACTGGCAACCGCTTGGTCCCACTTGACGTAATTTTGCTTTCTAACGTGTCGTCGCTGTATCCATAGGTGACTACCGGTATCCACCCCAGTCTGCGCCAACTCAGGCACCACAAGGAGTTCCTAACTTTGTCGATGGCTCCGGACCTATTTTTTCAATGTATTTAGAAATGGCAACAGAAGAAGACAAAAAGATGGTCGAGAACTGGAAAGCCGACGCCGACGGGATTCTGATATTTGTGGGCCTCAATCTCCTAATATGTGCTTCACATCGACTCATCGACCAAAGACCGGTTTATTCTCTGCAGTTGTTGCGTCTTTGATCTCAGTGTCGATTCAGGACATTCGACCAAACTCGCAGGACACCTCCAACTTCTATCTCGCAAATATGTATCAGATTCTCTCTGATCCAAATCGAACCAATATATCGGGTTCCCTCCCTGCTTCCCCACCACCATTCTCTCCACCAAACTATTCAGTTTGGGTAAACTCGCTATGGTTCTTGAGCTTGGTCATTAGTCTTGCCTGCGCTCTGCTCGCGACGTTGCTGCAGCAATGGGCACGAAGATATCTCGCTGTCACTCAGTCGCGCTACAGTCCACACAAGCGAGCACAAATTCGCGCGTTCTTTTTTGAAGGGGTTGAGAAATTTCTCCTTCCCTGGGCGGTCGAAACGTTACCTACACTTCTCCACGTTTCCTTGTTCCTGTTCTTCGCCGGCCTTGTTGTATTCCTATGCAACATTAATCTCACGATTTTCAAGTCAGTGCTGTCATGGGTCAGCGTTTGCACAGTTCTCTACGGATCCATCACGTTCATGCCGATCCTTCGTCATGATAGCCCATACCACACCCCGCTCTCATTGCCGGTGTGGAACATTGTCACTGGAATACCATTCGTCACATTTCGGGTCCTTCGGTGGTTAAGCGGTTTTCCATGCTTTAGTTATGGATCCCTGAACCGCTTTCTGGACTTGGAGGGAAGTTCTCGCAAACTCCTTGTGCAGGGCATGCAGAAGACAGCCGAGGAAACTGCCTTGAATTCGCCATCGGACCTTGTTACTCGCGCATTTCTGTGGACCTTCGACAGTTTGGACGAGGATCACGAACTGGAGCGCTTCTTTTCCGGCTTACCCGGCTTCCGCAACTCAAAAGTCGTCGACGATCCTCTTCCCGTGCTCACCGAAGACCAACAACGGAAGCTTTTGAGAGCGTTGATCGGATTATCGGATCGCACTTTCTCATCCGATCTGCTTCCCGAGCCTGTCAAAGACCGGCGAGCTATCATCTGCGCGAAGGCCCTTGATCCAGCTGAAATCCCCTACGCATATCAGTGGATCCTCCATAGGATTGTGTACGGAGACCACCAATATGAGGGACTGCGCACTGCTGAATTTGGCCTTATCGTGAGAAGCTGGGCCGATTCCCAGAGAGGAGACAAAGGCACCGCATTGGTTATACAGGCCATACTTACTAGTATTGTCGCAACGGCGCAGCGGCGCAACGACTCTTGGTTTACTCTCGCCTCCAACGAACTCGGTGTCCAAAGATCTGTCCTCCAGGACTACGCCGCAGACGGGGACAGCTTATCACTTGCTATCTTGATTCACGTCACTCGCCAGCAATTCAGCCTGTTCCGGGATCCATCCTGGCTGCCGTTCGGGTACTCGGTCATTCTACAAGCGGCTTCCAATTTCAATGTACGAGATACGTCACCTGAACTGCAGCGCGAGTTCTGTGCTCTCTGGAATCAAGTCGTTCTCAGAGCGCAGAACGACAACGATCAGTTGATGGCGCTCCTCATCCTGGGACCAATTCGCAACATTTACGTCGGTCTCCACCATGATACCGTTTCTACCCCAATACGATTCTCCTCCACCACCACGGATCATGATCAGATTCTGTTTGAGCCATCTTCGTACCCATTGTGCAACATCCCTGGTCATCATCCAGACTCGACACCCTACGTGGATGGTGGCTCTTCCTCCACAACCATCGCGCGCGTTCTCCCGCATGACCATAACAACACTGCGCTCGTTCCTTCTTTCCTTGCCAGTAGTCCAGATATGCCTCCTTCATCCACACGTGCCTCAGTTCGTGTCGAAGGAAACTTCACGGATATGCCGCCGCTCGACAACAATATATCTGTTTTAGTTTCCTTGCGTGTTGATAAGTCACTCACGGAAAGTCGCCGCATTCCTTCCACTTCCCCATATCCAGCCACCATTCGTGCGACACACGGGAGCATTGACGCCTGCGTAAAAGAAGCGCACCTCTCCACCCTGGATCCTTCGGCGTCCAACCTCTATCCTAGGTCAAAAGCCTTAACCTCTCCACCAGGCGCCGTTGCCGTTCCGCGCAACGCGCACCGCCGCACTCCTTCGGATGATCCAAACATTCCGTCGTCACTTTCTCCCACTCCGGTTCTAAACGATAGGCCCCTTACAGGTCCGCCGTTGTCCTCAGACTCTCCTGTGAATGGACCTGACCATGCTTATTCTTCACCAGAATCTCACTCGCCGGTGCTAACTCCCGCTTCTCTCCCCCGGCCGACTTCTGTACCTGATCTTGGTGTCGCTACCGAGAACGGAGGTAATCCGAAGACTGGTTTGCTCAAGGACAAGGACAACCGTGATTCTCCTGTTCGTGAAGACGAAGATATCATGGCCAACCCGGATCTTCCGCCACAATCGCAGTCATCGCCATCAATTGATATTTCGGATCCTTCACTGCGCTCTCTTGGTGCCAAACATACAGGGGATCGTCCTCCGCACCCATCTGATAGCCAGTATGATACCGTGTAACGCGACCCTGTACAATAGAATAGAGTACATATTCATTGCTATGGTACCTTTAGTTCAGAATTTTATGGCATATACAAACGCCATTCGTATTTTGTAAATACATGCTGTATTTACGAAATACGAATGGCGCAGTAACTGTGAGCAGAGTAGTGATGCGCGCCGCAACCCCGTCAGACATAAAATACAGCGAACCACCGCGGTTGCTAAAACGAACAACAAAGCGGTCAGTCAACTACATACTTGCATCATGCAGGCTCCTGCCGTATCGGTAAGAGCCCCGTAGGAGTTGGGTGCAGAGGCTTTCAAAGTGGTCGGTGAATTGCTATGTGGCCAAACTTGAAATGGACGAGGAGCTGTGAGAGAGATGAGTACTTTCTGACGCCAGATGGAAAATATCCGTGAAAGAGGGCACGCACCTGTGACTGGATCGGGACGATCGGGGAGTCGATGATAGAATGAAGCGACGTACGAGACCCAGCAACCTCCGGCGCATACTGGGGGTGGTTCTTGGCGCAGGCTAGGGCGCGCGGTGAGGTGGGACAGCGCGCAAGCGTGTGCGACTGACACGTCTTGTTCGAGATGAAGGGTGCTGAGTGGGCAGCGGGACGGGTCGTGCTCGTTTTTGCATTCCCCCGCGAGTTCTACGAGCCTATTCACGAAAACTTCGTTGTACCTTTCAAAGTTGAATTTCTCAGTATTTCCACGTTCTTGTCCCACCTTTTCTCTCCTTCTTCATTGGGTAGGGAGGGTGATTGTGCAGTGAATAAGTGTGTAGCGGAAAAACGAGAGCGAGATGGTGACGGTCAAATCCAAGGAAAGAGATCGATGAAAATCGATGAAATCAATGATAACGCCACAGCTTGATGAGTCATCTTGATGATGTAAGCGCGGAAGCACTTCTCAACGACGACCAACATGTCCCGGGCTCCTCACGAGGCAACCGACCTTCCCAATGTAGGGTTTGGTATAGGCACGTTGCTTCCACGTGGTCCTGTCCTCGCTGTTCTCACCTGCCCCTGCCACCCAAATAGGTGATTACCCACCCCAGTCGGTGCATGGTGTATCTAATTTTGTTGATGGCTCCGGACCCATTTTTTCAATGTATCTCGAAATGGCTTCGGAAGAGGACAAGAAGATGGCTGATGGATGGAAAGCGGATGCTGACGGGATTCTTATCTTTGTGCGCCACAATCTTCCAATATCGTTCTTCGCACCAACTCATCTATCGAAGACCGGTTTATTCTCTGCCGCTGTCGCATCGTTGATCTCGGTCTCGATTCAGGATATTCGACCGAACCCACAGGACACCTCCAATTTCTACCTTGCGAATATCTATCACACTGTTTCCGACCCAAATCGATCCAACATTTCGAGTTCTCTACCCACTTCTCCGCCCACATTCTCCCCACCAAATTACGCAGTTTGGGTCAACTCCCTTTGGTTCATGAGCTTGGTTATCAGTCTTACCTGTGCTCTGCTCGCGACGTTGCTACAACAGTGGGCACGGAGGTACCTCAAGGTCACTCAACCACGTTACAGTCCACACAAGCGAGCGCGGATCCGTGCGTTCTATTTTGAAGGAGTCGAAAAGTTTCTACTTCCATGGGTGATTGAAGCGTTGCCCACGCTACTACATGTTTCTCTGTTCCTATTCTTTGCCGGTCTGGTGGTATTCCTATGCAACGTCAATCTCACTATCTTTAAACTGGCGTTGTCATGGGTCGGCGTTTGCACGGCCCTGTACGGATGCATCACGTTCATTCCAATTTTTCGCCACGACAGCCCATACTACACCCCGCTTACATCGTTGACGTGGCCCATCATTGTCGGGATATCATTCGTCATCTTTCGGGCTCTTCGGCGGCTCGCTCATCTTGACTATTTCACTGGCGAAGCTTACCATCACTATCGTCAACTGGAGGAAAGTTATCGCAAAATGCTTGGACAAGGCATGCAGAAGACGGCCGAGGAAACCGCTCTGGACTCACCACTGGAGATTGATACTCGCGCATTTATGTGGACGTTCGACAGTTTGGACGAAGATCACGAACTGGAGCGCTTCTTTGCTGGCTTACCTGGCTTCCGCAACTCGAAAGTGGTCGACGATCCTCTGCCCGGTCTCCCTTGGGATCAACAGAAGAAATTTTCGACGGCATTGATGGGGTTGTTTGACCGCACATTCTCGTCCGATTTGCTACCCGAGCCTATCAAAAAACGGAGGGCCATAATATGCGCGAAGGCCATCGATCCAATAATCACTCCCAGGGCATTGATAATTCTCGAGAAGACTTTGTCCAATTACCAACAAAACGGTCTGCTGGTTGCTGAGATCGTGCGGACTGTAAGGAGCTGGGGCCATAACATGCGCGACGACATTGTTTCAGTTGCAGAAGCTACTTTCACCAGGATTCTCGCAAGGCCGCAACAGCGCGACGACTCTTGGTTTATTCTTGCCTCAATCGAGCTGGGCGTCTCCGAAGCTGTCCTCCGAGACTACGCTACACGCGGGGACAGTCTGTCACTCGCCGTCTTGATTCACATCACTCGTCGGCAATTCGATCATTACGGGGAATCATCTTGGCCGTCGGTCGAGTTCTCGTTCATTCTGGAGACGGCTTCGAAATTCGATGTGCGAGATACGTTACCCGAACTGCAACACGAGTTCTGTGACCTCTGGAATCAGATCGTGTTCAAAGCGCAGCACGACAGCGATCGGTGGATGGCGTTCCAAATCCTCAGACCCATTCGTAACATCCATACCGCCCTACATCAAGATTCCGGTGCCGCCCCGACAAGATACTCCGCGTCCACTAGCAATCGCAACCGGATTTTGTTCGACCCAACCTCGTATCCGGCGTGCAACGTCCCTGGCCATCATCCGGACCCGACACCTCACATCCACGGCCACTCTTTTGCTCAAACCGTCCTGCACCATAGCGCCGCGCTGTCCCTTGCTTACCTTCCCAGTCCCGATACACCCTCCTCGTCCGTACCTGCCCCACTTCATGCCGTAGGAAGCCTCGCAGATCTGCCTCCGCTTGACAACTTCCACCTTACTCATCAGAAACCCACCGAAAGCCCCCGCATTCCTTTTACCTCACCGGATCCGGCCGCCGCTCGCGCAATACGGGACATTGTCAACTTGGTTATAACAACGCTCGACCCTACTTTCGAAACATCCACATCCGCTCCTCCTCTTTCCTCTACCTCCCCGCCCGCTACCGTTGCCCTCCAGCTCCTGACGCCTTCCGATACACCGAACCTCCCATCTTCTTCTAATCCAGTTCTCGAAAATACAGGTCCGCCGCTGTCCTCATACTCGCCCGTGATTCGATCCGACCTCTCACGGTCTTGGAAAAAATCTCGTCGTCGCTCAATAGTAGCTCCTACTGCTCCCGGCACTTCTGATATGAGCGTTGCTACCGATGACGATGGTAACCCGAAACCTGGTCTGCGCAAGGACAGGGACGCACTTGGTTCCTCTTCGGTGAATCGCACAATTGACGCAAGTACTATGGCCACCCTAGATCTCCCGCCACAATCTCCGTCACTGCTACCTGTTACTGATCCGGACATAGCCATTGCAAGAGCTATCTAGAGGACACTGAGTATGAGGGAGATCGACCTACTTGCACTTCGGCCGGCAAGAAGTCGTGTAACGCATCTCTCTATCTGCTACATGTATAATGGTATGGTATGTTTTTTTGTCAAGCCGTCCGTCACTATTGCTCCGGATTTACTACAAACATTGTGACCAAAAAACTGTAAAACTCATCGGCCGCAGCAAGCAAAAATATTGGCTGGAATGCGATTTTCTCGTGCGGATCCTATATTCTCAGATCTCTCATGAATATATCGTCTTTCATCTGGTCATTGGCCGTGACATAGATGCATCTTGATCACTGTCTCGTAACAACATTTTGCGATCCTTTTTAATATGTAACAATACTGCACCCACACAGCGCGGAGGTAACGCACTACTTCGGAATGGTCAACTCGTTAACAAACGCATTCATTACCTGTACCTTCTCCTTCCGATCTCTCTCAACCCCTCCAAGATCCGAGTTGGACGACAAAAATCTGGCATTGGTCAGATTGGAAACAGTGGGAAAGACCAGGAAAATATCGGGCTGACTTCCCGTCAATGCAACCAGGAGTAAGATAGAGCATTGTTGCGGCCAGTAATTGTACAGCATTAAAGACTATGGTGTTACTATCGTCCCCTTCTGTGGACAACTGGGTCTTGATGTAACCCGGGTGCAACGCAAATACTGTCAACTTGGGGTATTCTTCCCAAAGGCTGAGTGAAAATGGTTGAGCACGCCTACGCACCAAGGGAGATGAATTCGACCAGGCGGTTGACAGCATGCCTTGAAATAGCATAGTCGCTCGCACATAGGAAACGCAACTGTGCGACGACAGAGGAGGTGATCACGATGCGCCCGCTGGTTTTCTCGACGGTCTATACGAGGGTGGCGCCTTTTTCGCTATCAAGATTCAAGACCGGAGACACGGCGGTGAGAACGTACCGAACTACGTTGAAAATACCTCGGATGTTGACTTCAAATGTGTTCCACCAGCGCTCGGGGTCCTTGTCGCCCAACTCTGCATTCGGCGTGGTATCAAGTGTGCTTCTTCTATGCTAACCCACGTACTTTGGTTGAGGTCGAACACATCACCCGCGTTCAAGTTGGCGTTGAGGACATCGAGCCGCTCGAGTGTGGCTCGGGATTTCCTGGCATCAGCGGAAACGGCAAGTGCCTGCGCCTCTGAGACCGCCACCGGCATCGCGGCGGCAGCCTCATCGAGAGCCTCTTGTGAACGCTCAGGTCACTTTTGCACCGGCCTTTGCGTAGGTGATGGTGGTTTCTTGACCGATGCCATGAGATGCGCCAGTTGATTAATACAACTTTGCCGGGCTATGTTCGGTTTGCGAAAGCTTCTTTCGAGTCAATCGTAGGGGTAAATTGTGTATGTGTGATTGATTGACTCGTGCATGTGCAGGTTCGCGGAGGTAACACGGAGCGGTGAGGAAGATAGTGGCGCCGCTAAGGGGTCGCATGGTGTGTGTGCGTGAGCACACAGGGTGCGCGCGGAGGTTTCGTCATCTATTCCTAGAGGTAGGACGTATTAGTCGCAGTGATTTGCAGAGCGAATGAAGGCGTGAAGCTTGTGAAGGTCCGCATGGGGATCGGAGATTATCAGAGCACGACGTGGGCATGGCGCGCGTGGGAAATCGCGACGGTGCGCCGACGTCTTGGATCTCACCAGATATCACCAACACCGTGATTGGCAAGCCACGTTCCGTATCCAGCACTCCTACTACAGTTGTCGCCAGGGAGGGAAACTCTGAAGTAAGACCTGGGCTGCTGTCCTCCCAATCAGCGATACAGTACTATGCACCATTGTCGCCAACATCACCGTTATGCCAGTCCGCGCGCTCCGACTCCCCCGCATACAGTATCTGCGGGCCCATGATCAGGTTCGCAGAGGCGACTGAATGAATGAAAGGCAGACTTGGTGATGGAGAGGGTATCGCGGGTGCTGAATTGCACAAGAAAAGGGACGCATTTAATCCCCCGGCAATTTGGGAAAACGTTATGGCTTCCCTAGATCCTCCCCTACAGTCACCGTCACCGCCGTCCGTTCCTGACGTGGCTATTCTGGGTCCTTTGCGGTGCTCTCTTGGTACCGAACATACAGAAGGTCGCCCTCTGCACCCTTCGCATGGCTAGTATTATATCGTGTAAAGCATCCCTTATGATAGGGTGTGTGTTCTCGTTGCCTCAATACCACCATCGGTACTCTTGTCTTAGAATTTTTGGATGTATCTTAACCCCATACCTAAAAGATGCGAATAAAATGACAAATATAGGGTAACCGTGAGCAGAGTAGGATGCGCACGCCCTGTCGAGACATATAGTACACAGCGAGATAGCCAAACACAGAGCGAATAGCTAGCTGCATACTTGCGGCGGAATTATACCAGCTCCGCCATTGTGCCGCATCTGCAGGGGTTGCTGGGTGCTGGAGTAGTGGGAGATGGGAGATGGGAAGCGGGAAGCTGCGGTTTTCAAAGTGGTCGGTAGCGGAAGATGGCCCGGGTGCACTGGCGGTGCACAACATCGGAGCGGAGGGAAGCATGCTGAATGTAAGCGCGGAAGCACTTCTTACTGACGACCACAAACATGTCCTGCTCATCACGAGGCAACTGACCTACCCATGTAGGATTTGGCATAGGTACGTTACTTCTACGCGGTCCTGCCCTCGCTGTTCCCACCTACCCCTGCTGCCCCAAATAGGTGACTACCCACCCCAGTCGGTGCAGAATCAAGCACCGCACGGTGTATCTAATTTTGTTGATGGCTCCAGACAAGCTCCAGACCCAGTTTTTCAATGTATCTCGAATGGCTTCGGCAGAAGACAAGAAGATGGCTGATGGATGGAAAGCAGATGCAGACGGGATTCTCATCTTTGTGCGCCACAATCTTCAAACACCATTCTTCGCTCTCTATCGAAGACTGATTTATTCTCTGCTACTGTCGCGTCGTTGATCTCGGTATCGATCCAGGACGAATCCACAGGACATCTCTAATTTTTACCTTCAAATATCTATCATAGTACTATTTCCGACCCAGATCGATCCAATATTTCAAGTTCCCTCCTTTCTTCCCCGCCCCCGTTCTCCCCACCAAAGTACGCCGTTTGGGTGAACACCCTTTGGTTCATGAGCTTGGTGATCAGTCTTACCTGTGCTCTGCTCGCGACGTTGCTACAGTAGTGGGCACAAGGGTATTTCGCATATAACTTAGTAGTGTTTGTGTGTGTTTGTCCTTGTTTGAATTCCATTCTCCTTCAATGCCTTTCAATGCCCTCCCGCCCTTGGTCCTCCACTTTCTTTCCTCTCCTAGTTTTTGAATACACGAACCCTGAAGGAAGATAATTTAGTACTTCGCGTCCTCAATAAACCCTGCACATCCCGACCACCCTGGGGTGAACTTGAAGAAGTGGCGCACACGCGGTCTGATGCGCACCCCGCGGGCATGAGCGCACGATGGGCCCTCAGCCAAAGTCGGGTCAGGCACGAAATGCATGTGTGCATGAACCCAAGTCGTGTACGAGTTCGAATGCAGCACGATGCGGTGAGGAGGATGATGGTACATCACTGAAGTCGAAGTCTCCGATCAATGGCGAAATTGGGAGGACGCATGTGTCGTTCATCCATAGCAGAAAATCTTCGATGTGCAGCACGCGCGGGGCGAGAAGCTGATACGAAACCCGCAGAACCTCAGGTGGGCTTGGATTGCACAGGGATATGCGTGTACGCACCGTCGTTCCACCAACCACTGGCACCGCCTAGGACAGATACCTCCGGAGAGAGAACATGGATGGTACCCACCCAATCAACGATATCGTAAGACACGCACCCGTCGCTAACATCATTTTCGCCCTCAATGCACTTTCCTGTGAAAGACCTGCAGGCCCGCCATCGAGATTCGCAAAGAGGCGACCAGATGAACGGAATGATTGGGGAGGCCATTGGTTACAAGCTAGCCATGGATAGGACGATGTTCTCAATCACGAGAATGCCTCGTCTGGTGTATCCTTACCTGACCTGATGTAGAAGGGAATAGTGGGTTCTGAGCGGAGAAAGATTACGATGGGCGATGGGTTGCGGCTTGACGATGGGTAGATGATGGGAGGCAGTGTAGAGAGGCACTGATACTAGAGGTATGTACGATGTGGGGGTCTCGTTCTATCGCATTGAGCAAATGTGGGCTGTGAAGCGAGACGAAAGCGTCCTGGGCAAACCTGGGTACTTCAAACTCCCTGGCTGCGACAGGATGAGACCCTTGTTGAGAGTGGGGGACGTCCAATAGTAACGTCGTTATGGAAGATTTGGAGAGGCGAGGGCAATTGAACGACAAGGAAAAGTGAGCGTGTCGTCACCTTTGTCGTGAGAGACGGGAGATGTCTGTCGTCGAGACGACGAAAGCCAGTATATGACAATGCTTACAGTCCTGTGCAATCGGGGCTCCCAAGAGGTCTTCACCGACATCTGCAACGCAAAAACGACTTACGACAGTGCACAAATGGTTGCATCGAGCGCTCGCGTTTCGGCCAACCCCGTTATTGTACCTCATGGTGTCCACATGGTAGCTTACTACCAACGAAGAGCAGTCACCCTTAACGCTTCCTAGTACCCTCCCAAATTTTTAATCGACTCACTCCAAACTTTCCATGTCCCAAGCTCTCGAGACCGTCAACATGGTCGGTGCAGATATAGGCCCTGGCAGAGGTACCTTACTCCACTCGTCCCTATCCTCGCCGTTCTCACCCGCCACTGCCATTCCCATAGGTGGCCACCGGTATCCACCCCACTCGGCGCCGGGTCAGGAACCCCGGGGAACCTCTAACTTTGTCGATGGTTCAGGGCCTATTTTTTCCATGTATCTCGAAACGGCGACAGAAGAAGACAAGAAGATGGCAGAAGGATGGGCAGCGGACGCTGATGGCATCCTCATCTTTGTGCGTCCCCTATCTTCCGACGCCATGCAGTGCATCCAGGACTCATCTCTCATAGACCGGTTTATTCTCTGCTGCTGTCGCGTCGTTGATCTCAGTAACCATTCAGGACATTCGACCGAACCCACAGGACACTTCCAACTTCTACCTTGCAAATATCTATCGGACTCTCGCCGACCCTGGATCCAATGTTTCGAGTTTCCTCCCTACTTCCCCTCCCCCGTTTACTCCTCCAAACTATGCTATTTGGGTGAACACTCTTTTGTTCTTGAGCTTGGTCATCAGTATCAGTTGTGCTCTACTCGCGACGTTGCTTCAGCAATGGGCAAGACGATACCTCAAGGTCACTCAGCCGCGTTACAGCCTGCACAAGCGAGCGAGGATCCGTGCATTCTTTGCTGAAGGTGTCGACACGTTGCTCCTTCCGTGGGCGGTTGGAGCATTGCCGACACTGCTGCACGTCTCTCTGTTCCTGTTCTTTGCCGGCATTTCCGTGTTCCTATGGAACGTTGATCTGACGATTTTCAAGTCGGTGCTATCATGGATCGGCGTTTGCACCGCTCTGTACGGGTGCATCACATTCGTCCCTATCTTTCGTCATGACAGTCCATACCACACTCCACTCTCATTACCCGCACGGTACATTGTCACCGGGATATCATATCTCATTTTTCGGGCTCTCTGGATGCTCACTTGGTTGGACTATTTTGGTCATGAATCCTACGAACACTTTCAATCCCTGGAAGAAAGCTATCGCAAACAGCTTGTACAGGGCATGCAGAAGACGGCTGAGGAAACTGCTCTGAATGCACCATCGGCAATTGATACTCGCGCCTTGATGTGGACGTTCGACAGTTTGGACGAAGACCACGAACTGGAACGCTTCTTTGCCAGCTTACCTGGCTTCCGCACCTCGAATGTCGTCGACGTCGACCCTCTACCTAGTCTCACAAAAGAGCAAAACGAGAAGCTTTCGATGGCATTAATGGGGTTGTTGAATGTCACTTTCTCATCCGATTTGCTACCTGATCACGTCAAAGACAGGAGGGCCATTATCTGCGCGAAGGCTCTCGATCCAGCACACATCCCGGTATTTTCTGTTCTTAACAAGATTTTGTCCAGATATCAATACAGTGGTTCAATGTCTGCCGAAATTGTGCAGATTATGAAAGGATGGGGCAAGAACGGGAGCAGTAATACTAATTTGGCAGCTGCGTTCTGCATGACCGTTGCTAAACTGCAAAGGCGAGACGACTCTTGGTTTATCCTCGCCTCCGACGAGCTGGGCATCCAAGAACCCGTCCTCCGAGGATATGCTGTACACGGCGACAGCCTGTCACTTGCCATCTTAATTCACGTCGCTCGCCAGCAATTTAACCATTTCGGGGAAGATCCCTGGCCAGAGTACGAGTTCTCGGATATTCTAGAAGCCGCTTCGACATTCAATGTACAAGATACGTCACATGATCTGCGGCATGGGTTCTGTTCTCTCTGGAATCAAATCGTTCTCAAAGCGCAGAACGACAGAGATCGGCAGATCACAAGGCTTATCCTCAGACCGATTCGAAACGTCTACAAAGCTCTACATCGAGAGTCTGATTCTGCCCCAATTATTGAGGATCTGTGGGACCCATCCTCATATCCATTGTGTAACGTCCCTGGCCATTGTCCGGACTCGACATCTCATACCCATGGGTCTACCTCCACGTCCTTTTCTCGCATCGCCTCGCTAGTCCCTGCTTCCATTGCCAGTCCCGAAGTTCCCTCCTCAGTGCCCACCCCACCTCATGCCGACGAAGGAATCACGGATGGGCCACCGCCCGACACCTTCCACCCCCAGACTGCTCATGAGACGACCACCGAGAGCCTCCCCGTTTCTGTCACCTCGCCAGATCCAGCGACCTCTGATGCGTTTGTCACCTCTGGTATAATAATACCCCGCTCTGCACTCGCAACTTCGACATCCGCCTCTCCTCTTTCCTCTACCCCCCCATCCACTGCCCTTACCCTCCAGCGTAACGTAGACCCCCTGGCGCCTTCCGACCCACCATATCTCCCACCTTTAGCTACTTCTAATCCAGTTCTCGACAATATACTTCCCACAGGTGCGCCGCTGCCGTCGCTCTCATCGATGACCTGATCCTACCCCTCACTGTCTTCCCAGGATCCTGTCGCCCGATAATGGTCACTGTTTCTCCCAGCGTTTCTCCAGGACCAACCTCCGCACCTGATCTGGGTGCTGTTGTCGAGGACGGTGGCAACAAAGAGCCCGGTTTGCGCAATGAAGGGGGCGCCATTGACCCCTTGTTGAATCGCGCGATCCACGTAAACACTATTGTCACCGATCTTCCACGCCAATCTCCGTCACCGCCACATCTTTCGCAATACCCGTATGATATCGTTTAACGCTTCTTCCAATCTCTTATATTTGCGTGTGAGATAGGGCACATACTGTTGAGTTCTCAATGTCACTATACTGATACTTTTTCGCATCGTGGTGAGATCTGTGTAAACTCAAGTGGAGTGTGGGTTGATGAGCGTCCCACGATGCGTAACCTCTACGCGCTCCTGGGTAACTATCTACATCTCCTCAGCTTCGGTAAGATCTACGGCCGGACACTGGCTACTTGGGTCGCTTATTAAGAGCAGCGGCGAGCATCTTGTTGAGTTAGTACTATGGAACGTGAGGGACAAGTACGTTCCAGGAGGGTAGTGAGTTGACTTGAATCACGGACACGTGCCGGTGTGCATGCATACTGGTCGTCCGGCCTCCCATTCGGAATATTCAGAGGTGCACGAAGAGTGGGGGACGCTTGCGCAGTGAGGACCGCGCCGAGCTCGAAGAGTGGGTCAGAGTCGAAGACGGTTAGGTCAGACGGTGCTGTTAATCGCGCCGAGCACGACTAGCTGTATCGCCTTCAATGCAGATGGCTGGGAAGTAGACGCGTGAAAACTAATAGATGTATGCCACGTCTCTGTACAGATAGCGAGGCGGTCAGCAGGTGGGGCAGAGAGAGAGGTAGAGGACGTACGGCCGCCCCGCCTAAGAAAAGACGTCACAAGGCGCTCCAGGACAGCGCCGTTGAAGGCACGATCCCCTACTCCTTCATCCATTTCTCGACGTCAGCACAGGATACCTACAGTACGTGCGGCTCGTCCTTTGTACTTGCAAGGTCTAGGATCACGTCGGAAACCGGAAGACGGTGGGGGCGTTCTCATCAGGAAAAACCTACTTCGATAATTTGTCGATGATTACCATAATTATCGATAAATTATCGATAATTTAGATTATCATCAATTATCATTATATTAGGGTAACCTCCGATAAATTATCAATAAATTATCAATAATGGAAGATAATCCACAATATTCACAAACAGCGAGTGATAATTTTCACTACGATAATCACAAATAGTGGAAAGATAATTCACAATATTCACGAACAATGAGTGATAATTTTGCTACACTACCACAAAATTAGATGCTGATTAGATTAGAACACGATCTTTTTTATCTTTTATTTTTTTTAGAACCCAGTCATCAGCTATGAAGTATGGTAAAAAAACGTTGAAGTCGAAGAAATTGATGCATTGGGTATGCCGGCCAACTGTTGACTGTCAATATGTCAGTGAGAATATTCAGGACATTATAAAGGACTTACAGTTGGCTAATAAGTTGCGCGTTGAGGCTTGACGACAGCTTATCATTCAAGTAAATCCAAGTCAAGTTCCGTGATTTGAGAACTTGAGCTTGAGGGGTGGCCACCATTACTGGCTGAGCTGCTACCATATGCAACTTGTTAGTTGATATCACGACAACATTAATAATTGTGAACTCACCACGCCTGAGAGTAGATACTTGCCATCATTGTGTGATACGTGTTGCTCTGCTGGTCCCGAATGATCTCAAGTGTTTGGACATGAGCTTTATAGACACCAAAGTATGCATTCCCTGAAAATTCTGCAGGTTGCTGTACCCCTGTACGCCACTCATATATGGATGCATATAGCTGGTAATTTGGGTCAGCGTGTTCACACACGAAGAGAAATTGAGTACTCATGGCTGTTGAAACCAATGCAACCATTGGAATTGGTACCTCACGCACTGTCACTCCATCATTACCAATACGGCGAGGGAATGCTTGGTCAAATCGGGTGCTAAAAGAGGGATTTCCAACCCCTTCAACGAAATACAGATCATGGATGGCCCATATGATCCGTCGGTTGCGATACAGTTGCGACTACATTACGAGCCTATTTGCACCAGGAACCTGATAAAGGTTAGATGAGTTGCAACTAAATAAAATGTACTCACCTTTGGTCCCCTTGGGTACACGTATTTATAACCAGAACATTGCCACTCGATGGAATGAACAATGTCCTCTGGTGTCATAGACGAAAATTCGCCCAAAATGATTGCGTTGCACCGATCTTTTACCTCACTGCGGAAAAGAGGGATCCGGGCGCGCAGCTTTGAACAAATGTCAGTTTGTGGTCTTTGACAGGGGAAGAACATACGACAGGGGCAAATTTCAACATGTAGTCTTGGTTGTGGAGGAGGCGCCTCTGAATGGAAAGAGCAGCAGGGCAATGCTTCTGGGCAGCAATGTTAAGTGCCTGTCAGACAAATGAGATGATAAGGATGCCATGTGGGAACGCATCGATGAAGAGCAAAGACGATTGGAGATCTTCGATGGCACATTGAATTATGTTGCATATCAATGGACTTTGCTGGGTAACCTTGACTCGGGTTGCGCCTGGAGGGAGAACAAGGTTAGTCTCGGGGGGCCAGGCCGATGATGACTTGGTTGTCGCCTGCCCCTGTTTGCTACTCGACCCAACTGGCACTACAATTTGCTCGGTTTAATGTAAAGAATGTGTGTGGTATTGGTGCTCACCTATAGTCTCGAATACTGGAGCTGGTGGCAACATGTTTGCAGGTGACGTGCCGTGCTCGCTAGACAATGTCTCAGTACTGATTGTCTTCCTCACAGGTGTGGCACACCTATCAGTAATGGCCGGATCCAGCCAAGATGGACTCTGCAAAAGTAAGTGTGAGGGGTGAGTTCAACAGGTGTTGTCGGACGCACCTCAGCTGCCATCGCCTTGTGGATCTTGTCTGGTGGTCCTTGGGGGAGGTCAGCTAGGTCATCCGAGTCGTCAGAGCCCTCCTCAGTCGTAGGATAGGCATCGTAATCCCTAGGGCCAGGATCAAACCTGGGTGCTGAGCCAAAGACGTATGGGCGACTGGGATTAGAAGACAACAACGTGGCTGACATGGAAGGGGAAAAAATGCGTAAGTGGTTTGTTTTGGGACGAACAAACATATTATGTCAGTTGTTCTCACCCAGTTGTGCCATGCATTGGGCTCCCACACTCACCCCTGCAACGCCTCTGGATGGTGACTGTCCCACCATCTCACTCTCACTAGCCAAGTGAAAAGGCATAGGACGACCACGAGCTGGACCTTTGGACATTGATCAGGTAGGTTATCTGATCCAGTGACACTGCACTTACCGACATTCTGCGCCTTTTTAGCAGGAGTGGGTTGAACCGCGGCAGGGATTCCGGGACTGTCATTGAAGGAGGCTGAGGTGCGTTTCCCTTTCCCTTTTGTTGTGTGAGTTACTGTTGACTTGGGCACATCTTGGACTCACCTGTTAGTTTCCTTTGGGTCGGAGTTGGGCCATTGGCATGTTGAACGCTGACATCTTGACCACCGACGCTGACTTGGTTCGAGTTTACTGTATTTGTTTGCATACCAGAATCGTCCAATGAAGCGTGACCTTCATTGAAACCCTCTGGTGCCTGGGTCTCCCGCAGTTGCTTTGACTTGCGTGTGGGTGGTGCCATCGGAAACGAGAAACAAATGAGGGAATGAGAATGAGTGGAACGGATATGTGAGTATGACACGGAACGACAGGAATTTGGATGAGGTCTCAACTCCAAGGTATGTATCGTATTTATATTGACAATTCTGGCTTGCTGATTAAAAGGACCCCCGGCGTACGTTGATGTTGAGCGCAGAACTAACGAGCGAGAGAGATAATAGCAAAGGCTAGTAAAGACAAGTTAACTTCAGAGGTGAAGGGAACTCTGTTACAGCTGCATACCTAGTAAAGACAAGTTACTATAAGGAACGTCTTATGAGTAAAGGTATTAGGAGCAGTAAAGATAAAGGGAACTTACACTTCAGAGGTGAAGGGAACTCTGAAGTGTATGGGCGGAAACAGCAGTCCTTATATACAGGACGCTTAGGTAAGAATGGTCTGTGCGCACAGGTGATCCAAACACAATATACATGGTCTGTGCGCCAGAGGGAGAAATGCCATTGGAGGGCAGAGAACAATAGCTGCCTAAAGCAGATAATACCGGTATCTTAACAATAGAGAACAATAAGAGCCATATATGACTCTGACAATAAAGATAAACAAAAGCGGTCCGTACAAGTCCGGCCATAGTCCAAATCAGTCCATAAGGGACAGATACCGTATTTAGTATGTGGGCTGACACAATCAGATCCCACGAGACATGTGACTTATGCAGTCGTGTCTCAACATCCCTCCATGATTGGGACAGTCCATGATGATGTAAGAAGATGGAGATAATAATCTTTTGAAGAGCTGAAGCGTCGTACAGAAGTTTCGGATTAAGATTTCATCCGAGACTTTATCTTAAGTACTTCATAAGATCCTTGATACAGGACTACTTTTTGAAGCCTTAGAATCTGTACACTATAGTTGGTGAAGGTCCAACTTCTTCAGGGTCTAAGAAGGGTTTTTCTTAGCTCTTCAGATCAGAGAACATGGTGTGCTTTGGTGTTACACCAAGGATCGACGACCATTGACTGGTTATCAGCACGATGTTCCTGAGGCTCCATTTACACCATTCCTAGATCATTGACCATTTTCTCAAAGGTGTCTCTGGGCAGGGACTTGGTGAGTCCATCTGCAACCATTTCACCTGTAGGTGTACGTATCAGGTCTATGACCTTGTTTTCTACGTATTCCCTGACTACATGGTGTTTGATCAGGATGTGTTTGGACCGTCTTCCAGTGACAGGGTTTAATGCTAAGTCTACAGCACCCTTGTTGTCACAGTGTAGGGGAATAGGGGAGGTGACCTCATACCCTAGTTCGCCTAGGAAGGTAGTGTACCACTGAGCTTGGTTTGAGGCCTCAGAGAGGCTCATGTACTCTGCTTCTGTGGTAGACTGTGCAATGGTCTTCTGCTTTCTGGTGCACCATGAAATGGCTCCATTGGCAAGCAAGAAGACGTAGCCAGAGGTGGAGTGTTTCTCTTCCTGATCTCCCCAGGAAGAGTCACAGTAGCCATGAAGGCCTTCTCCACCATTCCCTCCAGTATAGCGCAACGCATAGTCCTTAGTAGTGTTTAGGTATGCTATGACGTATTTTGCTAATCGTAAATGCTGGGGTGAGGGATTGGAAGCAAATTGGCTAAGGCGCGCAACAGCGAAGGAAATATCAGGTCTGCTTCCAATCTGCGCATAGAGCAGAGACCCAATTATCTGTTGATACTTCTTAATCTCAGAAGTAGAGGCCTGATCTTCAGATTTGATCAAGTGTGCCTCGGCGCCAGAGGGAAGAGGGGTATATACAGGGTTGGAATCAGACATTCCAAAGCGTTCAACCACATCGCGGATGTAATCTGACTGGTTGATTTCCATAGTGCGATTTGCACGGTCTCTGGTGATGTTAACACCTAGATAAGACTGGATTTCACCAAGATCAGTCATCTCATATCGACTTGATAGAGATGCTTTCAGATCATTGATCTTTGATAGGGAACTCCCGAGTATAGTGATGTCATCTACATATAAGATCACGAAAAGTGTATCACCCCCCTCTTGAAGATGATACACATACACTCCTGCATCAGAGTATGTCCGCGTGAAGCCTAGGTCAACTAGGACCCCATGGAATTGCACGTTCCATGCGCGGGAGGCTTGTTTCAGGCCATAAAGGGCCTTCTGTAACCGGCACACAAGGTGCTTGGAGCCAGCTGTGACGAAACCGACTGGTTGCTCCATATAGATTTCTTCCTCCAGTTCCCCATGAAGGAACGCCGACTTGACGTCCATCTGGTGAATATGCCAATCTTCAAGCGTAGCAAGCGCGAGAAGGAGTCGCAAGGACTCAAAGCGGGCAACTGGGGAGAAAGTTTCGTCAAAGTCCACCCCCTCTAGTTGGGTGAACCCTTTTGCCACTAGCCTAGCACGAAAGCGTCCATCTGCTTTCTTTTTGAACACCCATTTACACTTGGCCACCTTCCTTCCTTCAGGGAGGGGTTCAAGTCTCCAGACCGCAAGCTTGTCGAGAGCGTCCAGTTCATACTGGCACGCTTCAAGCCAATCGACAGCTTGGTCCGACTCCATGGCCTGCTTAAACGTTTGCGGGTCCTTGTAACCAGGAACCTCTGCAGCATTAAGCAAGTCCATCATTCCCAGCCTACTGCTACCCTGCACGAATTCATCGTTGTCCTCTGTGAAGTAGCGAGGATTCGTGAATCGTACCCTTGTGCTCCGCCTTGGACGAGCAGGCGATGTAACCTGAGTGTTCCTTGGAGATCTAGGGGTTTCCCTAGGAGGAGACACTTCCCTATTGAAGTTAGGGGCAGGTATAGGCGCGGAGACAACCGGAGGCCTAGTGGAGCGGGTGCGGCGACGTGTGGGAGCAGGATTTGTAGGAGGAGGAGCTTGGGAAGGGGGAGTGTGATAGATGGTCTGGTCAGCCTCAGTGGGCGTGACGTTGGGTGGAGTGCTAGGCTGTTGTTGTACCACAGGTGCCAGAGGTGGTAATACAAAGACTGGTGTAGTCTGAGGCACTGTGGGGGCAACAGCTGGTGTAGGCGGGCTAGGCACTACAAAGAATATCTCACCGCCGGCAGCGCCTCTTTCGAGTTCACCAGACACGGGAGGGGTAGAGTCTGAGTGTTGAGCCACAACACTTTGGGATGGGAAGGTGTCTTCATCAAATGTAACATCTCGTGAAGAGATGAAGCACCGGCTATGTCTATCCCAGAGTTTGTAACCTTTGGACAAAGGTTCATAGCCCACAAAGATGGCTTCCCTTGACTTAGGGTCTAATTTGTGCCGTTTGTGTTCGGGTACATGATAGTAGGCTTTGCAGCCGAATACTCTAAAGTAAGAGACATCTGGGACTGTACCATCCCAGAGCTCCAGCGGAGTTTTCCACTGATTAGAACGAGTGGGGGTGCGGTTGTAAATTTGCACCGCAGTTTGCACTGCTTGTTCCCAGAAGCCAAGGCTAAGGCCAGCATGGTGTAGCATGCTGGTGCCCTTTTCCATTATGGTACGATTAAAGCGCTCGGCTCTCCCATTCTGTTGTGGAGAATAAGGCATTGTGAGCATATGCTCGATTCCGGCGTCAGACAAGATTGTCTTAAGGTCGTTGTTGACGTATTCGCCACCACGGTCCGAATGTAAGGATTTAATGGGCTTGTTGAGTTGTTTTTCAGCCCACGCCTTATAGTGTAGGAAGGCGTCCTTAAACTGGTCCTTTGATTTCATAAAGATGACAACTGCTGCTTTTGAGAAGTCATCTATGAACGTGGCGAAGTACTTGTTGCCCTGGATAGAATTACTCTGTAGTGGGCCAACAAGGTCACTATGAACGACTTCTAGGGGTTCTTGTGCGCGTTTTGTGGAAGGTGGGAAAGGTAGGCGTGTAGATTTGCCTAGTTCGCATCCAAGGCAAAGTCCTTCTTCCACAGTGGAATCATTGATATGGAGTCCTTTTACTGACTCCGGAGCATATCTCTTTAGGGTGTCTTTGGACATATGTCCCATGCGCCTATGCCAGACATCAAGGCTAGCAGATGCAGGTGCTCGAACAGTGTTCATAGCATGTCCGTCGAGCCAATATAGCCCGAGAGCCTTGTGTCCTTCCGCAATGGTCTCTCCATTATGCCTGATGGCAAAGGATGTAGCGTCAAAGCTAACTATGGCACCCTTGGATGTAAGGCAGGGTGTTGATAGGATTCGAGAATGAGTGTTAGGGAGGTGAAGCACATTTGAAACTTTGAGGTTAAAGCCTCGATTGGTGCGGATTGTAATTGAACCCGTTCCAGCACTTCGTAGTACAGTACTGTCACCAAGAAGAACTTCAACACCTTTGTGTGGGGTGTAGGTGTCGTAGTCTTCAATGTATGGTGTAAAGTGTGCTGATGCTCCGCTGTCCATCATCCATTTTGACGCTACTTGAGTGCCATTTGCACTCATCATGTAAAGGGAGACCTGAGGTACTTCATGTACCTCCTCTATTTTGCCAGAGCCGTTGACTATAGTAAATAGGCGACTCTTTGGTACAGGTATGCTATTGGCTGCAGCAAACCTGTTTCCCGGAATTGAGTCCAGGGCTTCTATCGTAGTAGTATTCTGTGCAGCTTTCCCTCGCTGCCCAGCCCTTCCCTTCCTGGCGTCTCTTGGTCCCGTTTGAGCTTGTAGCAGTCTGGCTTTTTATGACCAGGCCGCTTGCAGTAGTGGCAGATTACGTCTGGGGACGCAGAGCTGCTTGATGCCGTCGACGCATGCTGCGGAGGCGAGTGTGATTTGATGGGGGCTGTCTTGTTAAAAGACGCCGGAGGACCAGCAATACGGATTCCTCATTGATGAACCTGTTAATGAGGTCCTGAGGTACGAGATTTGCAGGGGGGCCGGATGCAAGAATGGTGCCTGCTATGGTACTGTAGGAGGGGGGTAGCGCGTCTAAGAGTATGAAGGACATTTGCATGTCCGAGACGGGCATCCCCTGCTCCACTAGGGTGCTCCTCAAGTCCAACATTTCTGGAGTTGAGGTAGGAAGGGGCTACCTTCCTGGAGCTTGGTGTTTGCCAAGCCGACCCAAATATTGAAGGTGGCCATAGATGTTACGATTCTTACCTGCTGACTTGGTTGTACGATTACGATATGATCCGATGCCTCGCGTCTCATGACTCTTATCTCGCGCTTTGCGCCTCGACGATAGGATTGGTCGATTTACGCTTCTTTTCGTCCGCTGACTACTTCCAAGGTACGCATGACCCGCGGGATTCCCTTGTACTACTTATGACCTTTCCCCTTGTTTACGCTTCGGGACTTTCGACTCATACTCGCGCATATGTTGCTCGTCGCAAACATCCTGTAACCGTATATAAGTCACGCCCTACCTAGCCTGTACGGTAGACTTGACTTCTTGTGTAATACCACATCGTCTTTGCCTCACGAACGACCCTCGACTCGCCTTTGCGCTTGAGTCTGCTATTTCGCTCGCCGTTGCGCTTGAGCCTTGCCTCTCCTCTATTATCCTCGGTTCCAGGGAAACCGAGTGGTACTGTGCATCCTCAAACTGAGTCTTAATCGACTCGCGCTTTTCCGATCCCGTTGACTTAACGCGGTACACGTCGTACCTAACGCCCCTGTGGTGGCGTTACATTAAGTCAAGTCTCTCACAGTGGCGAATCTTCACAGTCGCGCCAGATCCCAGTTTCAAGCAGAATACATCGACAGATACAGTGACGACGAGCTTTCCGATAAAGTCAAAGGAGCCGTCGTTTGGAAGGAGCACGAAGGAGTGGAGGGATACTTCCTCTTCCACCCTAACACCCAGAAATACCGACAGGTTCACTATCTCGAAGAACTACGACAGTGGGCATACATTGATTACTCCGCAAGAAAGGCCAGTGGTACACTATCAGTATAGTACCTCAGGCACTCGGAGTTGGACCCCTCACAACTCACACTACTTCTGGTATTGCCATTGACGACGACCCTCCATCACCCAGTATCTCTGTACCCACGACAAATCTACCCACTATTGACCCGACGACCTCATTTTCAAACTCACGTCATGTCCCAGACACTGCAAGCTTCGGCTAGCACAACCCTCACTAGTGGAGCAGGAGGATCCTCCGGAGCATCGGGCTCAGGAGGAGGAGCACCGAACCCGCCTAGTGGCGGTGCGCCGATACCACCATCTGGCGGTGGCGGTGGCGGTGGCAGTGGCGGTGGCGGTAGCGGTGGCGTTGGCGCCGCGCCAGGAGTGGCTGCACCTGTAGCGCCGGTCCCTGGAGGGAATGGACGACTGGGAGGAAACCCTCCCCCCGAATTCACCGGAGTTAGAGACGAGAGCAAGGCCTTCTTGCGAGCATTCCGACTCTATAAAGAAATGAATCCCACTGTCGACCAACTCGCAATCCCAGCGTCACGAGCCATGACATTCCTGTCATACATTCGAGGCCCATTAGTAAACGATTGGGTCGATGAACAAGCACAGTGGCTGGAGGATCAGATTGCGGCCGGAGTTCTCCGACAAAACGAAGTCTTATGGACCACCGTCAGAGACCGGTTCGTACAAGCCTACACCGACACATCCGAACAGACCAACGCACGCAAAGCACTCCAAACCCTCACGATGAAGGGAGGAGATATCGACACTTATGTCGCAACGTTCCAGAATCTCGTCACGAAGGCGGGGTATAACCCCGACGAAGCCACGACGCTGGAGCTATTCCAGGATGGACTCCCAAACCAGTTAGTGGTTAACGCTGTCCGCTTCCAGCACCCTGTCAATTGGGAGCAATGGAAGGCGGCTGCCCGGTTGCAGCAGGCTGAATACCTCATTTTAAAGGATCGCCTCGGCAAGGGCAAGCCCAGTGGAAGAAAGGAGGACAGAGTAGAGAACAGTGGGTGCAAGCCCTCAAAGGAACGCGCGACCCCAATGCCATGGATGTTGGACGTGCCAGAGCCTCCGTGGCCCTTACCGACACCGACAAAGCCCGCCTTCAGAAGGAGGGAAGATGTTTTAGATGCCAAGCTCAAGGGCATATCTCGCGTAACTGTCCTCAAAAGGGCATGCGAGTGGCTGCCGCTACATCTACCATGGCGCCAACCTCCGTGCCCCCGCAACCATCAGCCTCGACTTCCTCGGGTTCAAGTTTATCAACTCCCGCCGTCTCTTCTTTCACTATACAATCTAGTCCGCATACTATCGAACGAAGAGCAGGCGGATTTACAGATCGCAGCGATGAAGGCACAGACCCAGGAGGTGCAGGACCTCATGGTAGAAAAGTTATCGGACGAGAGGATTTTCTCGACGCTTGAACCCGGCGGCCTGGGCTAGAGCATTAACTTAAACGTGTACACTAGCAGGTTTCGATCTATGCGAATCCCAGTCTTGTTCAATCAGTACACGCAACGGCCGAACGACAAGTCCTTATCGACTCGGGAGCCACCGACAACTTTATATGCTCCTCACTTTTGAAACGACTCCAGATCGGGACACGGGAGGTGACTCACCCCATCCGTATTTGGAATGTAGACGGCACCCACAATCAGGACGGCGCCATCACTCATTATATGGATCTCACCGTGCGAAACAGGAACGGAGGAGAGGACGCTTCGCTTCTTAGTTACCAACCTAGGAAGGGACGAAGTGATCCTGGGATACCCTTGGTTACGGCCTTTGAGCCCAAAATCAAGTGGGGAGACGCGACGCTGAACGAGGAGTTTCAGCTGGTCGTAGTTTCGAGCCTTCACTTGTCAGACGAAGCCACGCCCATAGAAGCTTCCATCCGGGCGTTGGAGACGTATGAACTTGACGAGGAAGCATGGGAACAACTCATGGGACGACGAGTGGGAACCTCAGATTGCGTTTTTACGCAAAACCACAACCGCCTCTGAGTTAGCGCAGCAAAGAAGCGGCGAAGAAAAAGGAGCGAACATTCGAGGAAAGGATCCCCGAGGAGTACAGATGTCACCGCAAAATTTTTGACGAAGAGGCTTCTCACCGCTTCCCTCCATCTCACCCCTGGGATCATGCCATAGACCTCCTTCCCAACGCTCCGGCCTCATTGGACTGCAAGGTTACCCACTCGCGCAGAATGAGCAGGAAGCTCTGACCGCCTTCCTGAACGAGCAGTTGGCAAAATGGTACATTCGCTCTCTAAGTCGCCGTACGCATCCCCCTTCTTCTTTATCAAGAAGAAGGACGGCAAAATTGCGCCCGTCCAAGACTACAGGGCAACTAAACGAACTCATGAAAACGATCCGAAACCACTACCCCTCCCTCTAATCCCGGAACTCATAGATCGGATACGCGATGCGCGCCTCTACACGAAGCTCGACGTCAAGTGGGGGTACATAACGTACGAATCAAACCTAGGAGATGAGTGGAAAGCCGCCTTTAAGACCAACCAGGGGTTGTACGAAACCCCTCGTTATGTACTTCGGTGCTCACCAACTCCCCCTCCACGTTCCAAGCGATGATGGACGATACTTTCCGACCACTCACTCTGACAAACGAGGTGATCGTCTACATGGACGATATCTTAATCGCCACACCCCTCAACTACCCCCACCATCGCGCCATAGTGCATGAAGTTCTCCGCTTGTGCGAAGAACACGATCTCTACATCAAACCCGAGAAGTGCGAATTCGAAGTACTGGAGGTTGATACCTTGGACTAATTATAGGCCATGGCAATCTCCGGATGGACCCCGTTAAGGTACGGGTATCCGAGAATGGCCCGCTCCAAGGAATCTCCGTGAAGTACGTGCCTTCCTCGGATTTTGTAACTTCTACCGGCGATCATCCGCGGTTTCTCCGCACTGGCACGACCCCTACACGACCTCACCCGTAAAGACACCCCGTGGCACTGGGGACAACGGGAGCAAGACGCATTCAATAACGTCAAACGTAGCATCGAACGTGAACCTACACTTTTATTCCCCGACCTCACGAAACCATTCGAACTAGAAGTCGACGCGTCTAACGTTGCCATCGGAGCCGTGCTTAATCAGCTCGGCCCGGATAAAAAACTGCACCCCGTCGCGGTTCCCACACCGAATCCTTCAGTCAGACGGAACGCAACTACGATATTTATGACAGAGAGCTACTGGCAGTTGTCAAAGCCCTACAAGCATGGCGCACATATCTAGTCGGCTCCCCCCATAAATCATCATCCACACCGACCACACCAACCTCCAGTACTGGAAGGAACCAGGAAGATCAGCAGACGGGTCGCGCGCGAATTCCTAGAACTCTCAGAGTATGATTTCCTCCTGAAACATATCTCCGGAGTTAAGAATAGTCGCGCGGATGCCCTGTCCGCGAAGAGCGGACTATGCGACCGCATGATGAGGACAACAATGATATTATCGTCCTCCCCCGCGGACCGCTTTCTTCGAGCGACGGAAATATCCATGCACGACATGGATATTTGGACCCAGATATCGCAGAATCTCGATGAGAAGGACGTACTGCGGTGGGGTTGAAACCCCACAAACCTGCGGAAAGTAGGAGGATTGTGGTGGAAGAATGACGCACTAGTTGTCGTGGGCGACAACGACCTTAAACGGGGGGTAATCACCTTTTTTCACGATACACCGGCCATGGGACACCCAGGAATCGCGAACACTTACGAACTGCTACGACGCGACTACTGGTGGCCCCAACATGCGCAAGGACGTAGAAGACTACGTCAAAGGATGCGCGGACATGCCAGGCAAACAAGATCAACCCTCACCGTCAAAAACCACACCTCTTTCCCATCACCACAGACCCAAACGCCGAACCATTTGAGGTCGTCGCTATGGACTTCATCACCAAACTCCCTCCGTCAGACGGATACGACTCTATACTCACAATTACGGACCACGACTGCTCAAAGGCCTTGATCTTCATCCCGTGTAACGAGTCAATCACAGCAGAAGGAAGTAGCAGCGCTGTACCTTACATCACGTATACCCACATACGGCATACCCCGAAAGATTATCACGGACCGAGACCCCCGATTTACCTCCGCATTCATGACCAACCTCTGCAAGGTCCTCGGAATCCAGCCAGAATAGTATCATCCGCCTACCACCCTCAAAACGATGGGCAGTCGGAACGGACGAACCAGTGGTTGGAACAGTACCGTCCGACACTGGAGCAACGTGCAGCAGGACAATTGGGCGGAAGCCTTACCGGTTTGCCCAATTCGCGCACAACGCTTGGCCCAATGCGACCACAAAGGAATCACCGTTCTCGCTCATAATGGGGGTGGGAACCACGTACCGTATGGACGCCAAAAACCCACATCATCCCCATCTGTTGAACAACACCTAGAAGACATGGTCATCAGATGACAACACGCGCAAGACTGCATCAAACATGCGCAAGAGTTGATGGCAAAAAGGGGCAAGACGCGCTTCATTCCCTATCAAGAAGGCGCAATGGTTTGGTTGGAAGGTACAAATCTCCGAACCTTCTACCCTACCGCAAAACTCGCTCCTAAACGCCACGGACCGTTCCGAGTGAAGCGAGTCCTTTCAGATGTCTCATACAAGTTAGAACTCCCGAACACGTGGAAGATACATCCGGTCCTTCCATGCGAACCTCCTGACACCATATAAGGAGACGGAACTGCATGGCGCAAACTTCACGCGCCCACCCCCAGATCTATCGACGGAGAGGAAGAGTTTGAAGTGGAGCGCATCCTTCAGTCCCGATCACATGGACGAGGGCGCAAACTTCAATTCCTTGTCCAATGGAAGGGCTTCCCGATAAGTGACAGCACGTGGGAACCTCTTGAGAATGTTCGACAGCGCCTCAGATCTCATCACCGACTTCTACCGCCTAAATCCTACCGCCGAAGGGGCTGGACGAAAGATATAAAGCACGCCCCCTTGACGACACTATCGCTCTACCCCACTACCCTCTGCTCCAACATGACGACCACTCCCATCATCTCTACTATCCAAACCTGCCGTCCCGTCGAGATTATTCTCGAAAATCTGACCGTGCCTTCACAGGACTTGGGTGTCCCCTCCGAACCTGAGGGTCGCACGCCGTATTCTGTAATCCCTGACTCTCCCCCACTCCCTGTCCTGGCTCTTGCCACCACCCGCTCTCGCTAAGTTGAGTGAAGAAACTGAACCACTCGACAATCCTCCTGAACCCCCCGCACCGTCATCACCACCTCTTGTCATAGCCTACTCCGTTGACACTCCTGTCACCGTTCACGTCCCCGCTACACCCACATACCCACCCGAAACCACCGTCGCCCTCACCCCACCACCACCACTATCACCACCTGCCGTACTTGCTGCCCACATCCCGATCCCACCATTCCCCGCCGGAATGGATTACTCGTTTACGCCTATCCCTCAGACACGGGTGGTCGAGCCCGACCCCGCCCTCGCCCTCCTCAACGATGAGGAGGACAAGGAGAACGAAGACCCCGGCATCCCCTTTTTCTTCAACGACCCCACTTCCCCCACCTTCTTCCCGCTTCTAGTCGGGGAGGCAGGTACCGTCAAAAAGACAGCGCGGTATATTTATTACCGCCACAATTATCAGGAGGTCGTCGGAACGATGGGGGAAGGGCCATCCCTGTTACGTGTCCCAAGTCTTCCTTAACGAAGTCTACACTGGTCAACTGGCTCAGCACATCACCGACAACCAATTGAATATGTTCCACCCCCATGACCCCCGCGCTATCGTGTTAAACGAGGTGCTCGTCGAACTACACCAGCCTCGTCTCCACGCTGACATCTCCCGTCTGCGTGAATGCCTCACGCGGCGGGATGCCATCCGTGTTTGCCAATTGGATATCCGACGGTGGGAGACTGAGTTAACGCGCGACCAGTTCCACTTAGACATGGACTTTTCACATCGGTCCGGAAGCGCCTCCAATACGCGTGGGCCATCCCCCTCATCGCCGACAAGTACGCCGAGCTTCACGCGAAGCCTGTGCACCCCCGAGGCTCCCCCGAGCCTATTCCCCTTACCCTTCGCGACTCTGGACCTAGCGAGATGCCCCGCCTTCAGGGGGAAGGCGGTAAGCGTCGGCGCAAAGTGTTTCCAGTGCAAGTCAGAGGACCACCTGGTGGCACAATGTCCGGAGCGGTGGGCTCGAGAGCCGTGTCAGTGGTGTGGGAGTCGAGCGCACCGGCTGGACGTCTGCCTCATTCGACGCCTTTCTCCTATGACACCGGCGCATGTAGACCCGGACTCTCGCCCTAGGTGGTGCGGGAAGTGCCTGAGGTACGATGCCACGCATGAGGAGATTAAGTGTCCGATGTACGAGATGTGTTGGGATTGCGGAGAGAGAGGGCGCTTTATGTTCTTCGCGTCGACACACCTGCCCCCGCACCCCCTCTCCTGTCCCTGCGAACATCCCTGCTGAAGAAGACTATGCCTATAGCAGCGACTAGTTGAAGTCGAGGCGACTTCAATTCTAGCGGGGGGGTAATGTTACGATTCTTACCTGCTGACATTGGTTGTACGATTATGATATGATCCGATGCCTCGCGTCTCATGACTCTTATCTCGCGCTTTGCGCCTCGACGATAGGATTGGTCGATTTATGCTTCTTTTCGTCTGCTGACTACTTCCGAGGTACGCATGACCCCGCGGGATTCCCTTGTACTACTTATGACCTTTCCCCTTGTTTACGCTTCGGGACTTTCGACTCATACGCGTGCCATATGTTTGCTCGTCGCAAACACCTGTAACCGTATATAAGTCACGCCCTACCTAGCCTGTACGGTAGACTTGACTTCTTGTGTAATACCACATCGTCTTTGCCTCACGAACCGACCCTCGACTCGCCTTTGCGCTTGAGTCTGCTATTTCGCTCGCCGTTGCGCTTGAGCCTTGCCTCTCCTCTATTATCCTCGTTCCAGGGAAACCGAGTGGTACTTGTGCATCCTCAAACTGAGTCTTAATCGACTCGCGCTTTTCCGATCCCGTTGACTTAACGCGGTACAACGTCGTACCTAACGCCCCTGTGGTGGCGTTACAATAGAGCCAACCTGACCATAGAGCGTTTCGAGCTGCTGGTATTTGTCATGGACGCTTGGATACAGCGCCATGGATTGAATACTTGATAATACCTCCGTTGTTACTGACAGGTATAGGAGGCCAGTGATGACCTCTTCCTGTTTGTTCCACAGGGCTATCATTGCCAGACCTTCTGCATTTGGACCCGTAGGTCCTGCAGGCACTGCAGGGTGCTGAGGAACAGCTCCAACGTCTGAGTGGGTGAGGTGACGCCTGCACCCATTCATAAGCATGAGTGAGGAAAAGGTCTGGCTCCAGGTCTGCCAGTTTGTCCCGTCAAGCTTGGCGAGGACAAGAGTGGGAGGGAAGGTGATGTGGAAAGACATTGAGATGTTTGTAAAATCGGTTCCGAGGAGGCAGTCAGAACCAGCCCAGATCTTGGAAGGGAAAGTAGAGGTCCAGCCATAGGAGCGCTATAGCTCCGTAACACATATGGTGTCACGCCTCAAGTATGTGCGACTTGGATATAACTATTGTAGTGGAATCATGATAGTGATGGCTGCCTCATACAGTAGTTTCTCCTAGGCCCAAATGTTACTAAGGGCTAGTAGTCATGTTCATCCTGCTGATAGAGGGATCAAGCAAGATCAGATCAGAGTGCAGTGACGGCGAAGTTTGCACGAGTCTGTCTCTACCCTTACAGTATGGAAACTGGGGCTACTAGAGATTCTAAAGTAGAGGGTAGTACCCTAGAGAGGAGCCACAGCGAGTTCCAGAAGCAATGAAAGGGATCAACTCCCATAACAATTGCGACTGCCGTCTGTGGAGTCTCTAGAACAGACCATTAAGGGTCTTGGTACTAAGCAACTAGACTAGTGATACGTGCCATGCAGCGAATCCTGCACAAGGGGAGCGAATACTTCTCCTGGCAGAGGTCTAGTCATAGTGCTATGTAAATACTATTATGATATAGTAGTGTCTCCTAGTTGTATCTGAGGGAAGGACTTCTGGGTTTGACTATTAACAGGCCTTCACACCCATAAAGTGACCCAGGTATTAACCGAGTATCACCCAACCATTAGAGAGGCCTATAGCCGCAAGGGTCTTCCCCTCTTGGCCTATGAAAGCACTTCCGGACGAAGGACCGGGTATAGAAAATATAGTAGGATAGTGCGCACAGAGGAATTTGAGGTCACGTAGGACCTCTCATGAGAACCTCCTTAGGAGGCTAGCCAAAATGGCACATGACAGAGTCATGTTGGACAAGAATGAAGTGTGTCGAGTAAAATGATAGAGGATGCTCACTGATGGTGAAGATGACAAAGAAGATGTGGTCGACTGAGAGAGCAGGTGACACAAGTAGATCTGATAAAAATAACCGCAGGTTAGTTATTAGGCGTCAGGGCCCATAACCTGTTGAGCGCAGAACTAACGAGCGAGAGAGATAATAGCAAAGGCTAGTAAAGACAAGTTAACTTCAGAGGTGAAGGGAACTCTGTTACAGCTGCATACCTAGTAAAGACAAGTTACTATAAGGAACGTCTTATGAGTAAAGGTATTAGGAGCAGTAAAGATAAAGGGAACTTACACTTCAGAGGTGAAGGGAACTCTGAAGTGTATGGGCGGAAACAGCAGTCCTTATATACAGGACGCTTAGGTAAGAATGGTCTGTGCGCACAGGTGATCCAAACACAATATACATGGTCTGTGCGCCAGAGGGAGAAATGCCATTGGAGGGCAGAGAACAATAGCTGCCTAAAGCAGATAATACCGGTATCTTAACAATAGAGAACAATAAGAGCCATATATGACTCTGACAATAAAGATAAACAAAAGCGGTCCGTACAAGTCCGGCCATAGTCCAAATCAGTCCATAAGGGACAGATACCGTATTTAGTATGTGGGCTGACACAATCAGATCCCACAAGACATGTGACTTATGCAGTCGTGTCTCAACAGTTGACGCATTCACCGTTCTTCCCCCTTCCCTACTAGCACCATCTCGAGCGTACCAATAATCCGATGCCCCAGCTGCAACAAGTATTTCACACACCAGGGACACTCTCAGCACATTGCCAAGACCCGACGCCGCAAGTGCAGTAATTTCCATTGGTCGCTGCAAACTCAGTCGACATCTCAACTAGTGCATGCGGGATCATCTGTAGCACCAAATACCAGCGCTGAATCATCTTTAGCACCAGATATCAGCACCCAATCATGGCGCATAGAAGATGAGCCCATTGGGGACAAGTCTGAAGACGAATTGGATTCAAATGACAACGGATCTAGCTCTGATTTGTTGTCACAACAAAGCCAGGGGATGCCGCAGCAGATGGCATTGATGAAGGTAAGTTTTTCACAGCATACAATGTGGCACACCCCGATTAAACTAATCTCATAATAGATAGAGCTGGTGACGAAGCCGATCGCATAGGTGATGTCGACTCCCAGATGCTAACGCATTTGAGGCTATCCTTAGTGAGAGAAATCTCAGTTCCATGGTCACCCCGAACTCGAACATGCCAACGAACATCAGTCTCATCGCCACCCCCAGAACTCTCAATTCCTGAGGCTCGTAATCCAGACGCAAGGCCAACTGTATTGATCACTTTTCTCATGGTCACCCTGGTGCTCCATTGGCTGGTACACATCAAGCTTCCTCCACCTATGGGTCAACACGCCACTGGCACGAGTTCATCTGTAAAACATGGGCAGGGCCTAAGCGAGCTGAACACTCTGAAACACTTTCTGAACACTCTGAACACTTCCGAACGATCAAAACTTTAATTTCGGTGCTAAATCGAGATTCGGACCGCGTCCCTCTCAACGCCGTATTGCCGGACCACTATACAGGATTAAACAAAAAAAAAATTGATTTCTGGATTTTCGTGTGTCGGTAATGAGGTTTTTTTTTCTGAGAAATTCAAAAGTTGAATATAAATACAATTATCTGTTTAATACTACAAACTACAGTACATCGTGCGCAGAGATGTCGCGTTCTGGGGGCGTGGAAAGGTAATTCCCGACGCCGGCGCTCGTTCTCGGTGCTGCGCGTCATGCCACGTCGGCGCTTGTTCCCGCGCTGCGCGTTGTAAGGTTCCCTCGGGCTCTGGGCCCGAAATCACTGTTTTTGCCTGTTCGGCCTTGCTCTGCCTACTGTATCCCTCAGCCACCTGCAGCCACCCGGATTCAAAGTCAAGCTGTCTCCGTTATCATATTCCATCTCTGCTTCCCTTCGCCACCCTTCGCCCTCAGTGTTTCTGTCCTGTCTTCATACGCTAATACTCAGTCTTAATCCAAGTCTCACCACGTCCCTGTTCTCGTTGTTTCCGGCCTCGTCGTCTTCCCATATCCTCTTGCAGTCGTCGCCGCCCTGTCCGACCCCGGACACACCCGCAGAATGCCACCGACGACTTGCCTCGGGACCAGTGCCCACTCTGCCTTTCATCGCATCACCTGTCCTCGCGTCGATCGCAGACGTTCTCTTTCAACCTGTCAAACTTCTCTCTATCACTCCACTATCCTTTGCCATCACCCATTGTCTCTCATCGATCCACCCTATTACTCCTAGTCACTCGCAAGACGCCGTTGGTGGCCGCGCGAGTCATTGCTCCGTCGTCAAAATTGGGAGGAGGTCAGCCTATTGTTGTGCGTCATCACGTCTCATATCCTTTGTTCCAAGTTCTCGTATGATCCTCCCTTCCCGGCCTCGTTTTTACCTAGATCTTGGAGGGCGCTCTCCTCATGGTCGCGCCCATATCCCTTTGTCTGCTTGTGCCTGTGCCACTTCCCGTTCAACATCCCATTCGCTGTCTCTACCATTTCCCCTCTATCCCTCTATCATTACTCTCACTATACGTTCGACTTAGTCTCGGAACGCGTTGTATACTGGCCCGCATGTATATAAACTGTTCTCTCTGACTCGGAAATATCATCGTTGATCTCCTCTTCACTTACTGTCTGCCTCTAAGTCTCATTCTACACCACCCAGTTCAAGGAGCCTTGCCATCGTCTAGCCATTGCCATTGCCACCGCCGCCTTCGCCTTCCGAGCCGCCGACTTCGGATTGCCTGCTAAGTAGAACCCGCGCCGTCGCCCTAGTCGCAGCCATAGCCATCGCCGCCTTCGCCATTTGAGCCGCCAGCCTAGGCCACGCCGTCGCCAACGCCTTAGTCCTGACCAGCCGCCTCATCCCTCCTAGCCTTTGCCAACGCCTTCGTCAAGCCACCGCATAGCTCCGCCAACATTATCGACGTCGTCTGCGCCTTCGCCTTAGGAGCCCCGCAGCCTTTCGCCAACCTCGTTTCCAGTTCTCCCCTCTTCTTGTTCACTTCGCTTTGCTCCATCCCGTTTCACCTCGTCCCACCTTCGCTTGCTCTCGGGTCATCCCCTCTCGGCTCGTAAACTCCTGTAACCCAGCACGGGATCCTCTCCGCTTCGGACTCACACGGACGTCGCTCCGTACAAATTGGCTGCCCCAGTGAGGCGGAGTCAGTAGATTCCCCTCTCCCATCCCCTTTCCAATCAACTCGCCTTCGGTCGCGTTTCGTGGCCTATCTTATGACCAGACGATCAACTCTCGCCTCAGAGACGCCTTCAGACGGTACCGATCCACTCCGCTATCCCCGACAACACGATCATCTCTAGATCTTCATCACCTTCCACTGGTCCCTTAGAATCGTCCTCATCATCTGCCGCTGACCCTCTAGAGTCATCTTTGTCCCCCTCCGCTGATCCTTTAGAATCTCCCTCATCCGACACTACCACACGCCCCGCCCTCATATTCCCTTCTCCTGCCAACCCTCTCCCTGGTTCATTCCCTTCATCCGAAACATCTGAAAACTCTGTCCCTTCTCTGCTCTAGTTGCTGCTTCTTCTGCCCGTTCTTGTCCCTGGCCTCGTCTAATTCTTCTCCATCTGACTCGTCCTCTGTCGCTTCCTCTTCGCCTGCTCATACCTCTTTAATCCCTAGTCTCTCTTCATCCTACGTCTCCTTCTCCGAAATCCTGCCTACTCATTCTCTCATTCTCGACAACTCCCCGGACCTCGAACTTAGATCAAAATCTGGATCCCTCTCCTTCCTACCACTCGACGATTGTCGCACCCTCCACCTCTTCCCTCCCGACTCAGCCGTCCTCCCAAACGGAAGTCTCTTCCTCAGCCCTTCCCCTAGACACCATCACCGGACCACAAATCAGGCCCTAGTTCCTACCACTCTGTAACGCTCCACCGGGCGTTCTTCTAGCGATGCGGTCCTTGTCGGGTCCTAGGGAAAGGTGGCAACCTAACGATCACGAGAGATGTCGAAGTTACGTACTCGGGTGGCGATCAGCTCACAAGTGAGGCGTAACAAGGTTGCCCAGAGAATGTGAGCAAGGAGAAAGGCGATGTATTGAAGGAGGACTCCGGCAGACAGCTCGAAGTTATGAGGATGGTACAAGTCTAGGTGGTGAACGGCACACTCAGACAGGAGAGATAAGGAGAGAAGGGAAGGGACGCCTGGCAGGCAGCACAGACCAGCTAAGGACAAACGTGGATGATAGGCACCAAAGGCACAAACAGCACTCTATTGGCAGACAGCCAAGTAAAGGCAGGTACAATGGGTGGTATAGTCCAAGAAGTCAAGCTTAAGTCTTCAGCGACCATAAGCCCATCTACTTATACAAGTCCAAGGAGGTTTGAACCCCAGCTTGGAACTCCGAAACTCTAGTAAGGGGATCCTAGGAATGGGTCACAACGAGTCAGAGATAAGCAATCGACCAATGGCAGTAAGGCGCAAAGGTATGAGTCAGAGATAAGGGAATGAGGCATACAGTCAGGATGAGGGAGCCAATGGGAACGCGCTATCGTATCAGAATCAAGGCACAATCGATGGGAGCGTACGAGTCATCAAACATGAGGCAGTCGAGGCCGGTCCAGGCACAAGCTCATCTGGGCCCTTCTGGTGCAGGTCTAGCCAGGTCACGTGCCAGGGTCACGTGACGGGCAGGCGCTAAGATCACGTGCGCACTTCGTAGGTTTTGTTAGCTTGGATGATCACGTGACCAGAGTCATGTGACTTAGCAGTGGGAATGCAGTGCATAATCTTGGTGGTGGTTGCACCATCTTTGCCAAATCGTACTTGCATGTGTTGTCCAACGGTGTTCGGGGTCTTGGCAAGGGGTGTTCGAGGGTCAGGTGGAGGCGAAACCGTAACAACTCTGTCTTCGCTTCCACCGTCAAACGACCTTGGATCCTCCACTCTGGACTCAGCCGCTGAGCCCTCACACCCTCCACCACTCCCAGCACATTCAACTCGACCACCAACGCTTCCATCCACTAGACGCTTTCGCCCCACCGCCTACTCCACCATGTCTGCATCTGGACCCGCTGCTATGCCTGCCCCTCGTTCTAACAAGGCTCCGTATTTCACTGACCAGTCTGGGGACCCGATCGAAGTTTTCCTTCAAGAGTACGAGAACCTCGCTATCACCAACCACCTCACCTCCTCGCAAAAAGTAGAGCAAATCTTACGCTACGTTTCACCTGAGCTTCATGACCTATGGCAGTTCTTGGATGGCTTTGAGTCTTATGACTGGCTGACCTTCAAAAGGTCGATCTTGGACATCTACGGCGAAGCATTGGTAATGAGCCGGTACTCCAAACAGCGGCTTCGGGAGTTCATCAAACACACATCAAAATCTCGCATGGCCGATGAAGATGATGTCCGAACGTATTACAAAAGGTTCTTGGTGCTAAGCAAGCCCCTCATGGAAAACCGCCGCATAACTGAAGAAGAGCGCGATGCAGCCTTTTGGGGTGGTTTTCATCTGGATGATCGCAAGCTCATGTACCCAAGACTCATTGGGAATCACCCTCATCACCCAAAAGGCCAGCCCTTCGACTATGAAGACGTGCTGAAGGTTGCTTGGGCAGAGTTCACCAACGGCCACTTCACCGCCTTCACTATTGATGACGACTGGGAACCTTCCTTTCCTGAAGAAACGGCTAAGCCTGACCCAATTTTCCAGCGGTGGTTCGGTCATGAAGCACAGGACCCGAGGCCCTCAGACGGTGACTGGCGCGGACGAGAGCGTAGCCGGTACCCTGACTCCCGGCGCAGGGATGATACACCTCGTCGCGAAGCTCACTATGCTGCTGGGTCTTCGGGCAAGGCCGTTCGCTTCCAGGAGAATTCGCGGGAGCGGGAGAACAGGGAAATCGATGAAATCATGCACCAGCTGCAATCCTTGACTCCTGACGAGCCAACATATGCTAGCCTCTACGGCTGCTGCCTCCACCGATACCCAGCTATTGCGCAAACTCTGCAGAAACCGGACTACGGGCATCGCTCTGCCTTTTCTGTGAATGCTCCTCCCTCCTTCCCTCCTCCCTTGTCCGCTTTCACTGCTCCCTCCCCCGCTCCAAGGCAACCCTGGTCTGATCGCGCCGCGCCCCCCTCAATCCCTTCAGCTGACAAGTCGACCTTCTTCCGACACGAGGGCCCCGAGGGATGCGCGTTCTGCATGAACCCTGGGCACTGCATCTGGCGATGCCCCATCGCTGAGGAGTATATCGACTCAGGACGGGCTACCATTCACGCCGACCGCATCCATCTTCCAAATGGCCAGCCAGTCCCAAATGACGGGTCGAACTGCGGATTGCAACACGGCATTGACGCGTGGCTAGCCAGGCAATCCTCTCCTCCTACCATTCGCGACCCTCCTCCCCACACAACCTTCAGCGTCCAGACCAGCGGGTATTGCCCACCCGTTGCCCGAGCTCACATCGTAGAGGTCGTCGAATCGGAGTCCATTGCTTCTGAGTCAGAAAGCGAGGACAAGGAAGACGGGTTAGACATTTTTGGGGTCTTCACTGTGGAAAGAAAGAAGAGACAAGCAAAGGCGGCTAAGATTCCCGAAGTTGTTATCACGAGGAAGCCTAAGTCCCCCTCTTCCGCCGAGCCTGCACCCGCCCCCTCCTCTGCTTCCGCCCCCAGCTCGCCTCCCGCTTCCCGTGCTCTACCCATTCCTGCTCCTGCTATCACTTCCATCCCCACTCCTGCTCGCACTCCCGGTCCCACTTCCGCCCCAACATCTGCTTCTTCTCGCCCTGCCCCTCAATATCGTTACCAGGCCACTGCAGAAGATCAACAGCTAGTCACCGAGCTCGCTACCTGGCTGATGAACAGGAAACTTGCGCTCACTACCCCAGCTCACATCCTCGCCGCTAGCCCCACCATCCGCAAGGATATCAGCGAGAAACTGCGCCCCCGGCGTGTAGAGACGACCTGGGTCAAGGAGGCCTTGGACCCAGTTGCAACACTCTCGGTCTCAGAGGTTGCCACCCGCCGCATCCCGAATACTCGCTACCTTTGCGGGAAGTCGATATCCTCGTCAGCGGGACTGTTTCGGAAGCAGGGGTACTAGACCAGGGATCTCAGATAGTGTTGATAAGGAAGGACTTGGCTCTGGAAGCAGGCGCACACATCAATACTGGTCATCGCATTGATATGGAGGGAGCCAACAGCACAGTCAGTAAAACCTTCAGCTGCGCTGAAAACCTACCCATGCAGCTCGGCGATGTTGTCTTCGAAATCCATGCACACATCATCGACCACGCCCCCTTCCGACTCTTGCTTGGCCGTCCCTTTCATCACCTCCTCTTATGCCATCTTGAGGATCATCTGGATGGGAGAGTAGACATTAGCATTCGCGACCCAGCAGACCCCGCCCGCTCCATCAACGTCCCTTCACATGCGCGCCAGGCCCAGGTCGGCTTCCTTCGGACGCTAGCCTGCGCTGTCCAGGTCTCGCCTCCTCGTATTGACGTCCTTCGCTCTCACCACCTCACTCCCCACGTCCCCAACTTTCTAGAGCCCCCGCTCTCGGTTCTAGCCTACAAGAAAGTAGCAAAGAAAGTTGTTACGTTTTCGCCTTCACCTGACCCTCAGACACCCCTCGCCAAGACCCCAAACACCGTTGGACGACACATGCAAGTACGATTTAGCAAAGACGGGAAAACTACCACCAAGATTATGCATTGCATTCCCACTGCTAAGTCACATGACTCTGGTCACGTGATCATCCAAGCTAACAAAAACCTACGAAGTGCGCACGTGATCTTAGCGCCCGCCCGTCACGTGACCCTGGCACGTGACCTGGCTAGACCTGCACCAGAAGGGCCCAGATGAGCTTGTGCCTGGACCGGCCCAGACTGCCTCGTGTTTCATGACTCGTACGCTCCCATCGATTGTGCCTTGATTCTGATACGATAGCGTGTTCCCATTGGCTCCCTCATCCTGACTGTATGCCTCGTTCCCTTATCTCTGACTCATACCTTTGCGCCTTACTGCCATTGGTTGGCTGTTATCTCTGACTCGTTCTGACTCACTATGACTCCTTCTTACTTAGAGTTCGCTGACTTCCAAGCTGGGGTTCAAACCTCCTTGGACTTGTATAAGTAGATGGGCTTATGGTCGCTGAAGACTTAAGCTTGACTTCTTGGACTATACCACCCATTGTACCTGCCCTTACTTGGCTGTTTGCCAATAGAGTGCTGTTTGTGCCTTTGGTGCTTATCATCCTCGTTCGTCCTTAGCTGGTCTGTGCTGTCTGCCAGGCGTCCCTTCCCTTCTCCTCTCATCTCTCCTGCCTAAGTGCGCTGCCCGCCTCTTAGCCTTGTATCATCTCCTTGTGCCGAGCTGTCTGCCGATGCCTTCTTTCAATATCTCGCCTTTCTCCTTGCTCATATACTCTGGGCAACTCTGTTACGACTCACTTGCGAGCTGATCACCGCCCGAGTATGTAACTTCGACATCTCTCGTGATCGTTAGGTCGCCGCCTTTCCCTAGGACCCGACAAGGACCGCGTCGCTAGAAGAACGCCCGGTGGAGCGTTACAAAAGTCAAACCGGTACCAGCCTCCCTACCTGAAGACTTCCGGACCCTTCATCGCGTCCCTTCCGACCCTCTTCTATCCCTTCCTCCCTTGCCCACACGACCTCCCGTCTTCACTCCTGGCTCACGCCTCATGCAGGAACGGCTCGATGAACTAGAGCTCAACCGTTACGACTTTCTTTGGCCAGAGGAGTTGAAGTTGCTACACCACATACTTAAGCTCAACGAGTCGGGTCTAGCTTGGACAGAGGCCGAGAAAGGACGTTTCCGGGATGACTATTTCTCCCCTGTGAAGATCCCCGTTATTGAGCACGTTCCGTGGGCGCATCGCAACATTCCTATCCCATCAGGGATCTTGGACGAGGTCATCCAGATCTTCAAAGACAAGTTTGCCACAGGAGTCTACGAGCATTCGGATGCGTCTTATCGCTCGCGGTGGTTCTGTGTGAAGAAGAAGAGCGGTGCTCTCCGCCTGGTCCATGACCTTCAACCACTGAACGCAGTCACTATTCGCAACTCAGGCGTCCCTCCTCTCGCTGAGCAGCTTATCGAGGCTATGGTGGGCCGAGCTTGCTATTCAATGCTAGACCTCTTCGTCGGTTACGACCACCGAACTCTGGACGTCGCTTCGCGCGATCTCACCACCATCCAGTCACCCATCGGCGCAGTACGCCTTACCTGCCTTCCCCAAGGTTGGACCAACGCCATCGCCATCTTCCATGAAGACGTCAGATTCCTTCTAGAACCAGAGATCCCGGACGTCGCCTGGCCATTCATGGACGACTGCAGCATCAAGGGCCCAGCCTCGCGTTACGAGACTTCGGACGGCAGCTACGAAACCATTCCCGACAACGATGGCATTCGCAGGTTCATCTGGGAGCACCTCGTGGATGTCCATCGTATTCTTCACCACCTTCGACGTGCTGGCTCTACTGTCTCCACTAAGAAGCTCTTTATCGCGGTTCCTGAAGTCGTCATTCTCGGGCACAAGTGCACGTACGAAGGCCGTGTCCCCGATGAGTCCAAGATCGCCAAGATCCGGGACTGGCCGGCTTGCAAATCTCTCACCGATGTTCGAGCATTCTTAGGCATCACTGGCTACATGCGGGTCTGGATCCATAACTATTCATCAATTGCGTGCCCTCTAGTCAATCTTACCCACAATGGTGAAGCCTTCGCTTGGGACGATCAACATGCGCAAGCCATGCAAGCGCTCAAAGATGCCATCATTTCCTCCACTGCTCTCATCACTATCGACTACACCTCCAATCGCAAAGTCTACTTGGCTGTCGACTCTTCATTCCGCGGCGTTGGCTGGATACTCTCGCAAGACTGTGAAGATGGCAAGCGTCGCCCAGCTCGGTTCGGCTCCATCTCATGGAACGAGCGTGAGGCTCGTTACTCCCACATCAGCAAAACGACATAAAATTAGCCCAACTTATTTCGTCGCTTAAATTCGATTTTTAAGTGACTAAGCCTCAAGTCACATTAAGCGACACTAAGAGACACTAAGCGACTGCGAACTATTTCAATCAAATTTAAGGCCTTTCAGAGCCCGATTCTTACTCTCAAGCCGTCTCAAGCATGCAGCGGAAATTCGTAAGAGTGCTAAGAGCCTAAGACCGTAAGACATCGTAAGTCCGAAGTACAATGCTGCCAACGCCCAACGCCACCTGCGGCATGCTCACCATCGCTCACTCAATTCAGTGTTCCCTCCGGCAAGGTTAAGTCGCCTTCGCAAAGCAGAGTAGTAGTGAACGCAGCGAACATCTCATTATTGTACTCGGAAAATGTAAGGTTTACTACATGGAACAGTGGCCGTGCAATGTATCCTAGCATACTTGGAAAATGGTACTAGATGACGCGTTGTGCTTGAACGGCGAAGGCAGCGAACATGTCGGGGTCAACTGGATGCGATGTCGGGAGTCAACTTGATGCGATGTACTTGAATGGCAAAGGTAGTGAACATGTCGGGGGTCAACGACGTGATGTACTAGAAAAGAAGGCAGCAAACGTTGGGAGTCAACTCAATGGTATTCGGAAAACGGCGGGAATACTTACCAGAAACTCGGTCTTCTTGTGTGTTGCCTAAGACGCGAAATCAAAGGCGTGATGGTCGACGAACCGGTTGACATAGAACCCCTTGAAATTGTCCAGTGAGTTATCGTGCGTGATATGATCAGGAATGTATGAGTTCCCGAATATCGGGACTAAGTGGGCCACACGAAAGATACAGTCAACATGGATGACTGCAAGGATAGGATCCCCACGGACAAAATCCAGAGTGACCATCCACATTCCCGTGTCTTCGTCTGGTTCCTCAGAGATGTGACTGAACCAGTGAACTAAAACGCAAGGGTAAGTGACACCAAGATACACAAAGGAGAAGAAGCGAATGGCTCGCGCGATCTCCATCCCGCGCATGCCATGAAGCTCATTGTTGCTGTTGACAAAGATACAGTCATAGCGTGGTTTTCCCTTGAGCCACGAAGGTGTCGCCTGAATGACCTCATGTCGCATGCCTTGATCATTGCTTGGGTCACTGGGAGTGTGGAACATTGCGGTTGCACGGTTGAAGACGCGGATACGACCCATATATCTTGGACAAGTGTGATTGGGGTCTTCATGATCCCCATTACCATCGAGTTGCCCACATAGGAATCGGTTTATGAGGCGTGGAAGGTGGGGCACCTTGAGTTCATCGGTCAGCAAGGCGACGTCAGACGCGTGCCATCCTCCTTGACTGAAGTCAGTTTGACATCAGTTCGAAACAACGGTACTCACGTGGGGCACTCCCGAGCTTTACATCGCTCTCTTCAGCTCGCAAGGGGTTGATAATGGGTTGAGGCTGAGGTTGCGTCTCATCGTCGACGCCATTGGGGTGGTTGCTAATCCCACGTTCACCTGGAATGGTTAAAGAGAAGATGTGGGTGACGGTTCAATCATTAATGACATGAGACGTACCTTGGGTCCCAGCACGACCACCTTGAGCATCTTCATCCAACAGTCCCTTGGCCTCAAAGTTGGCTCGCGCAGCTGCGAGCTTGTCAAGTCGCTGGTTAGTAACAAGCATCTGTAACAATGCGTGGTACCGGTTGGATCGTCGCCAAGGCTCTTTCACAGCCTTAATGTGTTTGGATTCTGTGATTGAAGAGCAGAGGCCGTTCGGGGCACCAAACAATCGAATGAGCATTGGATAATGTATCATTGAGTGCTGTCGCGGTAAGGAAATGTCGACGCGAACCCCCGTGGCCTGGAATATCAAACGATAGTCATGGAACCATTTCAATGCGTCCTCCAACTTCAGTATGGTTTGCTCAGTAATGGTGTCAGAGCGGGCAATGTAACAAAATTCGAGAAACGCGCGAAAACAGCGCACAGCGTCTGAAGGGACATGGCCCTCAATGGCCGGTAGGTAGACCTTCATCAACGCTTTAGAGTCGTCTCCGGTCCACTGCTCGAAGCCACGACCTTGAGGGAATCTATGGAGACGCGAAAAGGGAGGGACGACAGAAATACTAACACGCTGTGTCAGCATATATGAGGGCGATAGTCGAGCACGACGCACCGCTTGTCTATGTCGTCCATGATCTCTTGTGCTCGTGTAGGCCCGTGTTCCGTCACAAGATATTGCTCTACCCACGCAACGAGATGGTCCTTGAATGCACCTTTGATGAGTTGGTGTAAGATATCCGGTGCCAGTAGTTCGTACATGTCCGCTCGCGGAAAGTGGGAAGTAAATGGCTATCGGGGATATATTAACAGCACAAGCGCGGTGTGGAAGACATACCATAGTATCACCTGCAACGCCGTACTGGTCCCCACATAATGCTGGGTGTGGTCTCTTCGAATAGAGTGTCGAGATGCTCTCGAGTGCGTAGTGACCCTCCTGCGTCCAAGTTGTCTGGAAAAGCCATGCACCTGTGCACGATGAGTCAGTCACTCCATCAGACACGTTGAACGACACTTACTTTGCACACCAACCTCGTACAATACACGCCAAAAGGACTTGTTCTTCATAGTCAGCAATGTAGGGCCCCAGACCATACACAACACGTCGATAGTGGCCATCACCAAACCGAACCAATTCTGGTATTGTCATCGCTGTGTGTAGTGGTTGTAGGATCTTGGCAATCGAACCATGGAACAACTTGCGTTTGAATTGGCGGAACTCGAGTGAAGGAGCATGCTTCTTCTTTGCTATATTAGTGTCAGCCAGAGGACTCAGATGACGGCTTGGTGTATAGACTCACCCGTCGGGGATCGACAAGAAGCCGATTACCGCGACTCCTCCCTTGTGTGCTCGGTGCAAATTGTTGCGAACATTACCAATTGACAGGTATAGCGGCCAGTATTCCGTGTGACCTGTGGCCACGGAGACGACTGTTTTGTCGCTGCCAAGAATGACTGGGACGAACGTAGACCCGTGTGTTGATGGGTCCCTTGCGATTTCATCCTATCGTGCAACATAATGATTAGCCCCAAAAAAAGACAAATAAAACTACACACCACTTGCATCCAAGCCCAGTCACCTGACATAAAATCTCGCCACCGCCGTGTCTGAGTCTTAGGGTCATACTCGCGATACGGCACATAGTCCATGTGGTCTTTAAAGCCAGGGTGAGCGAGCATGCCGTGGATCACCACACGCGGATCACAGTAGCAAATCTGGTATGTTGCGGTCATCCAAGTTGGAATATTGTCAGTCGGCATTTCACCATTGTATTTCAGCGTAAAACTACTCCATGCAATGTCTCCATGTAGTGTCTGATCAATGGTCTTGTACATGTCCCTGTGGTTTTGAAACGGTGGAGACGATACAGATCCGACTAGAGTGGCCGACCATAAGCGCAGAATGGTGTCGATTTGCGAGGCGGACAATTGAATCTGACGGAAGAAAAGGTCGGCTGTTTCAAACTGGACGCGGTCAGTATACGGATACCAGTCATCCGGTTGATTGGGTTCCCCATGCAGGTGTAAGCCTTCCTCGTCAAAAAGTTGGCCTTGGCATTTTAAAAAAAAAATCAGAGACATGATCAGAGAAGCAAAGAGAAACAGAGAACAAGGCTGACCGTCTAATTCTAAGTGTGTTACGATTTCTATTCTCTGACTTAGCTGTACGATTACGATACGACCCGGTGACTCGCGCCTCTTGATTCTCATCTTGCGCCTTGCGCCCCGGCGATAGGATAGGTCGTGGTACGCTTCTCATTGTCCGCTGACCATTTCTGAAGCCCACATGACCCCGCGGAATTCCCTCATACTATACGAGGTCTCTCCCTTTGTTTACGTTCTAGGACTCTTGACTCACGATCGCGCCATATGTTTGTTACTCACAAACATCCTGTACTAGTATATAAGTCACGCCCTACCTAGCTTGTACGGTAGACTTGACTTCTTGTGTAATACCACATCGTCTTTGCCTCACGAACGACCTTTGACTCGCCTTTGCGCTTGAGTCTCCATTTTCGCTCGCCGATTGCGCTTGAGCCCAGTCTCTCTACTATTATCCTCGGTTCCAGGGAAGCCGAGTGATACTTGTGCATCACCGAACTGAGTCTTAACTGACTCGCGCTCTTCCGATCCTGTTGACTTGCACGTGGTACACGTCGTACCTAACGCCCCTGTGGTGGCGTTACATTAAGTCAAGTCTCTCACAGTGGCGAATCTTCACAGTCGCTCCAGATCCCAGTTTCAGGCAGAATACATCGACAGATACAGCGACAACGAGCTTTCCAATAAAGTCAAAGGAGCCGTCGTTTGGAAGGAACACGAAGGAGTGGAGGGATACTTCCTCTTCCACCCTAACACCCAGAAGTACTGACAGGTTCACTATCTCGAAGAACTACGACAGTGGGCATACATTGACTACTCCGCAAAGAAAGGCCAGTGGTACACTATCAGCATAGTACCCCAGGCACTCGGAGTTGGACCCCTCACGACTCATACTACTTCTGGCATTAACATTGACGACGATTCCCCGTCACCTAGTGTCTCTGTACCTACAACAAACCTACCCAATCCGACAACACATTTCCAAACTCACACAATGTCCCAAACCCAGCAAGCCTCGGCCAGTACGACTCTCACCAGCGGTGGCGCTGGAGGAGGAGGAGCACCCAACCCGCCTAGCGGTAGCGCATCCATACCATCCGGTAGCGGTAGCGGTGGCGGTGGCGGTGGCGGTGGCGGTGGCGCTGGTGCCGCGCCAGCAGGAGTAGCACCAGCAGCGCCAGCCCCCGGAGGAAACGGACGACTGGGAGGAAACCCCCCTCCCGAGTTTACTGGGGTCAGAGACGAGAGCAAGGCTTTCTTGCGAGCGTTTCGCCTCTATAAGGAGATGAACCCCACCGTTGATCAGCTGTCGATCCCGGCCTCGCAAGCCATGACTTTCCTGTCGTACATCCGAGGCCCATTAGTAAACGACTGGGTTGATGAGCAGGCACAATGGTTGGAGGACCAGATTGTGGCAGGAGTCCTCCGACAAAATGAAGTCCTATGGACTACCGTCAGAGACCGGTTCGTACAGGCCTACACCGACACATCCGAACAAACCAACGCACGCAAAGCCCTCCAAACCCTCACAATGAAAGGAGGAGATATCGACACCTACATCGCAACGTTCCAGAACCTCGTCATGAAGGCAGGGTACAACCCTGACGAAGCCACGACATTGGAGTTGTTCCAAGACGGACTACCAAACCAGTTAGTAGTCAACGCTGTCCGCTTCCAGCACCCTGTCAATTGGGAGCAGTGGAAGGCGGCTGCCCGATTGCAGCAGGCTGAATATCTTATCCTTAAGGATCGCCTCGGCAAGGGAAAACCCCAGCGAAAGAAGGGCGGCCAAAGCCGAGAGCAGTGGGTACAAGCCCTCAAAGGAACGCGCGACCCCAACGCCATGGACGTTGGACGCGCCAGAGCCTCCGTGGCCCTCACCGATACTGACAAAGCCCGCCTTCAGAAGGAGGGAAGATGTTTTAGATGCCAAGCGCAAGGACACATCTCGCGTAACTGTCCTCAAAAGGGCGTGCGAGTGGCTGCCACTATGTCTGCCATGGCGCCACCCCCCATGTCCCCGCGATCACCAGCACCGACTCCCTTGGGTTCAAGTTTATCAGCTCCCGCCGTCTCTTCTTTCGCCATACAATCTAGTCGCGTACTATCGAATGAAGAGCAGGCGGATCTACAGATCGCAGCGATGAAGGCGCAAACCCAGGAGGTGCGGGACCTTATGGTGGAAAAATTATTCGGACGAGAGGATTTTCTCGACGCTTGAACCCGGCGGCCTGGGCTAGAGCATTAAACCTAAACGTGTATACTAGCAGATACCGATCCATGCGAATTCCAGTACTATTCAAATCTGCACACGCAACGGCCGAACGACAAGTCCTCATCGACTCAGGAGCCACCGACAATTTCATATGCTCCTCACTCTTGAAACGACTCCAGATCGGAACGCGGGAAGTGACCCACCCTATCCGCATTTGGAATGTAGACGGCACCCATAATCAGGACGGTGCAATCACGCAGTACATGGATTTTACCGTACGAACAGGGAAGGAAGAAAGGACACTTCGCTTCTTGGTTACGAACCTAGGAAGGGACGAAGTGATCCTAGGATACCCTTGGTTCACGGCCTTCGAGCCCGTAATCAAGTGGGGAGACGCGACACTGAACGAAGAATTCCAGCCGGTCGTGGTCTCGAGTCTTCACTTGTCAGACGAAGCCACGCCCATGGAAGCCTCCATTCGGGTGTTGGAGACGTACGAACTTGACGAGGAAGCGTGGGAGCAGCTCATAGATGATGAGCGGGAACCCCAGATCGCATTTTTGAGGAAAACTACCATGGCTTCCGAGCTGGCACAGCAAGAAGCAGCGAAAAAAACAGGAGTGAACGTTCGAGGAGATGATCCCAGAGGAGTACCGATGCCATCGAAAAATCTTCAACGAGGAAGCGTCACATCGATTCCCCCCTTCTCGCCCCTGGGACCATGCCATAGACCTTCTCCCAAACGCCCCCGCCTCACTAGACTGTAAGGTCTACCCGCTCGCACAGAACGAACAAGAGGCCCTGACCACGTTCCTAAACGAACAACTTGCAAAGGGATACATCCGTTCGTCTAAGTCGCCTTACGCATCCCCCTTTTTCTTCATCAAGAAGAAGGACGGCAAACTTCGTCCCGTCCAAGATTATCGACGACTAAATGAACTCACGATACGCAACCACTACCCACTCCCTCTGATCCCGGAACTCGTCAATCAGATACGCGACGCACGCCTATACACGAAGCTCGACGTCAAGTGGGGATATAATAACGTGCGAATTAAGTTAGGAGACGAGTGGAAAGCTGCTTTCAAAACCAATCAGGGGTTATACGAACCCCTCGTCATGTATTTCGGACTTACCAATTCCCCCTCCACTTTCCAAGCGATGATGGACGATACGTTCCGACCTCTCACTCTTACAAACGAGGTAATCGTCTACATGGATGACATCCTCATCGCTACACCTCTCGACTACCCCCATCATCGCGCCATAGTCCACAAGGTTCTCTGCTTATGCGAAGAACACGACCTCTACATCAAACCAGAAAAGTGCGAATTCGAGGTACTGGAAGTCGAATACCTCGGATTAATCATAGGCCATGGGAATTTACGGATGGACCCTGTTAAAGTACGGGGTATCCGAGAATGGCCGGCCCCGAGAAGTCTTCGCGAAGTACGGGCATTCCTTGGGTTCTGTAATTTTTACAGGCGGTTCATCCGAGGCTTCTCCGCGCTCGCACGACCGCTACACGACTTAACCCGAAAGGACACCCCGTGGCACTGGGGACAACGAGAACAAGACGCATTCAACAATGTCAAGTGTAGCATACAGCGCGAACCCACACTATTATTCCCCGATCTCACAAAGCCATTCGAATTGGAGGTCGACGCGTCCAACGTCACCATCGGAGCCGTGCTTAATCAGCTCGGCCCGGATCAAAAGCTGCATCCTGTCGCGTTCCATTCTGAGTCCTTCAGTCAAGCAGAACGCAATTACGACATCTACGACAGGGAACTGTTGGCAGTGGTTAAGGCCCTCCGAGCATGGCGCACCTACCTCGTCGGCTCCCCCCATAAAATCATCATCCACACCGACCACGCCAATCTCCAGTATTGGAAAGAACCCCGAAAGATCAGTAGACGAGTCGCGCGCGAATTCCTGGAGCTCTCGGAGTACGACTTCCTCCTGAAACACGTCTCTGGAGTCAGGAATAGTCGCGCGGATGCCTTGTCGCGAAGAGCGGATTACGCAGCACATGAGGAGGACAACAATGACATTATCGTCCTCCCTGCGGAACGCTTCCTTCGAGCGACAGAGATGTCTATGCACGATATGGACATCTGGACTCAGATATCGCAAAACCTTGACGAAAAGGACGTATTGCGATGGGTCGAACCCCACAACCTGAAAAAGGTGGGGGGGCTGTGGAGGAAGAACGACGCCTTAGTTGTCGTGGGCGACAACGATCTTAAACGGGGGGTAATCACCTTTTTCCACGACACGCCTGCCATGGGACATCCAGGAATCGCAAACACTTACGAATTATTACGACGCGACTACTGGTGGCCCAACATGCGCAAAGACGTAGAGGACTATGTCAAAGGATGCGCGGTATGTCAGGCGAACAAAATCAACCCTCACCGTCAAAAACCACACCTATTCCCTATCACCACAGACCCAAACGCAGAACCATTTGAGGTCGTCGCCATGGACTTTATTACCAAACTCCCTCCATCAGACAGATACGACTCCATACTCACCATCACGGACCACGATTGCTCGAAGGCCTCAATCTTTATTCCATGTAACGAGTCGATCACAGCAGAAGGAGTGGCACGCCTCTACCTCCATCACGTATACCCTCACTATGGCATCCCCCGGAAGATCATCACGGACCGAGACCCCCGCTTTACCTCCACCTTTATGACTAATCTCTGTAAAGTTCTGGGCATCCGCCAGAATATATCTTCCGCTTACCACCCTCAAACCGACGGACAGTCAGAACGAACAAACCAGTGGTTGGAGCAATACCTTCGACACTGGAGCAACGTGCAACAGGACAATTGGGCGGAAGCTTTACCAGTCGCCCAATTTGCACATAACGCCTGGCCAAACGCAACTACAAAAGAATCGCCTTTCTCGCTCATCATGGGATGGGAACCACGTACCATGTGGACACCAAAACCAATGGCATCCCCATCCGTAGAACAACGCCTAGAAGACATGGTCATCAGACGACAACACGCGCAGGACTGCATCAAACACGCGCAAGAATTGATGGCAAAAAGGGGCAAGACGCGCTTCATTCCTTACCAAGAAGGCGCAATGGTCTGGTTAGAGGGTACGAACCTCCGGACCTTCTACCCCACCGCAAAGCTCGCCCCAAAACGCCATGGCCCGTTCCGAGTGAAACGAGTCCTTTCGGATGTTTCGTACGAACTTGAGCTTCCAAACACGTGGAGGATACACCCGGTCTTCCATGCAAATCTCCTCACGCCATATAAGGAGACGGAGTTGCATGGCATAAACTTCACGCGCCCACCCCCGGACTTGATTGATGGAGAAGAAGAGTTCGAAGTGGAGCGCATCCTGCAATCCCGATCACACGGACGAGGGCGCAAACTTCAATTCCTTGTCCAGTGGAAGGGCTTCCTGATAAGTGACAGCACGTGGGAACCCCTTGAGAACGTTCGACACGCTCCTGATCTCATCACCGACTTCTATCGCCTAAATCCTACCGCCGAAGGGGCTGGACGAAAGATATAAAGTACACCTCCTCGACCGCACCATCACTTCACCCCCGCCACCCTCTGCTTAACCATGATGACCACTCCCATCATTTCCACTATCCAAACCCGCCGCCCCGTCGAGATTATTCTCGAGAATCTGACCGAGCCTTCACAGGACTTGGGTGTCCCCTCCGAACCTGAGGGTCGCACGCCGTACTCCGTAATCCCTGACTCTCCCCCACTCCCTGTCCTGGCTCTTGCCACCACCGCTCTCGCTAAGTTGACTGAAGAAACCGAACCACTCGTCAGTCCCCCTGAACCCCCCGCACCGTCGTCACCACCTCTTGTCGTAGCCTATTCCGTCGATACGCCAGTCACCGTCCGCGTTCCCGCCACACCTGCGTACCCACCTGAGCTCGTTGTCCCTCTCTCCCCTCCACCACCACTATCACCTCCCGCGGTCCTCGCCGCGCACATCCCCAGACCACCATTCCCCGCTGGGATGGATCACACGTTCACGCCCATCCCTCAGACCCGTGTCGTCGAACCCGACCCCGCCCTTGCCCTCTTAGATGATGAGGAGGACAAGGAGAATGAGGACCCTGGCATCCCCTTCTTCCGCAACGACCCATCACTCCCCATGTTCTTCCCCCTCTTAGTCGGAGAGACGGGAACTGTTAAACAAACTGCGCGATACATTTATTATTGCCACAACTATCAGGAGGTCGTCGGAACCATGGGCAAGGGTCACCCCTGCTACGCGTCGCAGGTGTTCCTGAATGAGGTGTACACGGGCCAGATGGCGCAACACATCACAGACAATCAGATCAACATGTTTCACCCCCATGATCCCCGCGCCATTGTCCTCAACGAAGTGCTTGTCGAACTTCGCCAACCTCGCCTTCATGCTGAGGTGTCCCATCTCCGCGAATGCCTTACACGTCGAGACGCCATCCGCACCCGTCAGTCGGACATCCGACGCCTCGAGACGGAACTGACGCGGGATCAGTTCCACCTCGATATGGACTTCTCCTCGGTCCGGAAGCGTCTTCAGTACGCTCGGGCCATCCCTCTCATCGCCGACAAATACGCCGAGCTTCACGTGAAGCCCGTGTGCCCCCGAGACTCGCCAGAATACACTCCCCTCGCCCCCCGTGATGCTGGGCCTAACGAAATGCCCCGCCTCCATGGGGAGGGCGGTGGGCGTAGGCGCAAGTGTTTCCAGTGCAAGTCGACGGAGCACCTGGTGGCTCAATGCCCGGAACGACGGGCCAGGGAGCCGTGCCAGTGGTGCGGAAGCCGAGCTCATCGGCTCGATGCCTGTCTCATTCGTCGCCTATCCCCCATGACTCCAGCGCATGCAGACCTGGACTCTCGCCCACGGTGGTGCGGGAAGTGTCTGAGGTACAATGCCACGCACGAAGAGATAAAATGCCCCATGTACGAGATGTGTTGGGACTGCGGAGAGAGGGGACGCTTTATGTTCTTGCGCCGTCACACTTGCCCCCGCACCCCGTCTCCCATACCCGCTAACATCCCTGCTGAGGAGGACTACACTTATACTAGCGACTAGTCGGAGTCGTGGCGACTTCGATTCTGATGGGGGGGTAATGTTACGATTTCTATTCTCTGACTTAGCTGTACGATTACGATACGACCCGGTGACTCGCGCCTCTTGATTCTCATCTTGCGCCTTGTGCCCTGGCGATAGGATAGGTCGTGGTACGCTTCTCATTGTCCGCTGACCATTTCTGAAGCCCACATGACCCCGCGGAATTCCCTCATACTATACGAGGTCTCTCCCTTTGTTTACGTTCTAGGACTCTTGACTCACGATCGCGCCATATGTTTGTTACTCACAAACATCCTGTACTAGTATATAAGTCACGCCCTACCTAGCTTGTACGGTAGACTTGACTTCCTGTGTAATACCACATCGTCTTTGCCTCACGAACGACCTTTGACTCGCCTTTGCGCTTGAGTCTCCATTTTCGCTCGCCGATTGCGCTTGAGCCCGGTCTCTCTACTATTATCCTCGGTTCCAGGGAAGCCGAGTGATACTTGTGCATCACCGAACTGAGTCTTAACTGACTTGCGCTCTTCCGATCCCGTTGACTTGCACGTGGTACACGTCGTACCTAACGCCCCTGTGGTGGCGTTACAAAGTGGTAGTCCACTATTGACCCACCACCTAATTCATCTTTGTCGACAACAGGAGTCACGGTGCGGTGACGTGAGGGGGGTTGATCTGGCGGAGGGGACGGTGCAGGCAGTGCAAATGATGGTGAGCGTGGTGTTGATGGTGAGCGTTGTCGTTGTGGATGATGCGAATACCCATGTTTGGAGTGACAGTGCTGGGTTAACCCGGATTTGTTCCTCAAGACCCTCCCACAGCCGGGGTGGGGACAGGGATACATCGAATGGGGCATGTTGTGACTTGCGTTGAGACAATAATTTTGACTTGTGTTTTGACGAGCAACAGAACGGGGGCATGCTAAGATAATTTGCAACGGAACAGGGCTAGTACCTGTACGGAGGCCCAAATTTTAGTGCATTTTTGTTGATTTTCACTCAACCGACTCAACTGACTCACGACAGTAAACAACCCCTGTTGCCTTCCTCCTCTTTGGTTCCTTTTCTCTTCTGTTCCCCCTTGCACGTTCCCACCTTGTCTACATGAATCGCCTAAGTACTCGCGCTGCTAACAAGGATAAGCACCCCGGGGTGGTAGATTTGAGCCCAAAGAGACGCACCCATGAACAGAAGAAGGCCGATGATGAAAAGGCCGAGGAAGACAAACAAGCCAGAAAAGAAACTCGCAAACCGGGGATCCGTAAAGTCGCTGTGGTAGAGGAACGCAACAGGCAAAGACTAAACACTTTGATGGGACCAGGGCCCAGGCCCCGATCACGAGCAAGACCGGTATTTGGATCAAACATGGCTGCAACCACCAGAATGGGGACAGGTAAGCGTATACAGATACAGTCAACAAATCAAAGACATACGATGCTAAACCTGAAAACCAGGAGCCGATAAACCTGGTCTGCCAGTACCAAATGACAAGGTGATTCAAGAGGCGATTCCTGCTGAACAAAGAGTTGGTGGCAACAACGCAGGTGACTATTTGCGTGACACACCCAACTGAGATACTCCTAACACCTTTCACCTAGTGAATACGGGCAGTAACATCGATGGGGAAGAGGAAAAGCAAGGAAAGGTCAAGAAGACGAGGGTCGAGAGAGCCCTGTATCGTCAGGAGGTGGAGGCTGAAAAAACACAAGGTCAATCGGTTGCGGGCAACGAGGACGACGAGTCAGTTCTCGACTTGCCCACGCCACATTATCCCTGAAAGCTGAACACGTCTGTTTTTTATTTTTTCTCACCATGCTTCAACTCACTGAGACGACCCTCTTTCACTGGGACTGTGCCTGGGGTTTTTTATCCCACAGCATCTCCAACAAGAAGGATGGTATATCCGGTCCTCACACTGTGAGGAGGGTCCAATCGTGGATGTCCATGATTCAAGCCCCCGGCCAGCCGCTGCAAACTTGGGAGGGTCCGGGCAGTTCCCAAAGTCGTGTAACGATCGCAAATACCGAGTTCACTACATCCTCAGGACGTCAGACCGAGCCCATGCTTTCCTCCGACGATGGACTCAGGTACCGCATGTCTTCTGAACCAAATGAGGGTGAGTATCGCGATGCCCTGGCCAACCTTCCGAAACGCAGCGAACCGATTCCCATCAATGGTGAGTGATTGCCCCCGCTCCATGTGGTGCATCATTCATGCTTCAAGCCTCCAGGACATCATTGAAGTCATTTCGAATCAGAGAGACTCGCCAGCTTCAATCGGCTCATTCGCTTCAAATAAAGCCACCGAAAATTTGCCTGCATTCTCATCTGAGTCACTCAACGAAAATCATGACATTGTGAGTTTCGCTGTCTCACACCTCAACTTTGAAACTAACACTCCACAGGATGGCGCTGATGTGGACATGTACCCGTCACCCTCCCATGGTTACTATGACAATGATGACGATGACAATACTGACCAGGGACGTTACATACTGGCTACTCCAGAAGACGCGCAGCTTGGACTATTGTCTGCGTCGCTCATGTCTACGGACGCCTTGGTAGTACCTCTCACATGCCTGTATTCTCGTGTTGATCCTTTTCTTCTTAGACAGGAGCTGCGGCCCAGACCATCCGCAAGAGAGAGATCACGCAGACAAAGATGGAGAATTGGCCGGCCATGCTTGGTGCACCTCGCGCTGTGAGAGCGAGTCCAGCAAGAAGATCACGAACAAGGATCTTCCTCCGGACGCACACCCGGCATTCCGCCGCGATGTTGTCCCGACAATCTGGCACTGGGCGGGGGGGAATGTACATGACCCCTTCAACATCGACGAGAGCGAACTAGTTGAGGCACTGGCGGTTATCTGGAGCCATGTATATATTGATGTGCCGTTTGAAATCCCTACGACCGTTAGCCTGGTAAGAATCTCTCGTACTTTTTTATGAAGTACTGACAACACGTTTTAGATCAACCAACGATTTTCCGAGTGGCGCAACAGTTTCACATCAGCCGCGACCTCGACAATCATTTCTTTATTCTCAAGTGATGATCACTATCTCCAGTACAATGCTCGTGTGGCATTTGCAGTGGATATGATGCAGGGCTACCGCTTCCTGTTTTCTGACTCTTTCTCTGATAACGACAAGGTGAGTTTAAGTTTTGCTTCGCTTCTGTTGATTCATACGCACATTTCTGACATTTTGTAGGAGTGGATGGGCATGTGGCGTGGCCCCCTTTTTTTACAGGTTTTCACATCACATCTCAACGCAACCACATCTCGCGTTATTGTCACGGAGCTGGATTTGGAAACCCAAGGATACGAGGGGGCCATGGGCCTTGCTGCCGCTGCGGTGAGTGTCGACCCTTTGGGCTTGTGTTCCATTTGCTTAGATCTTTGCAGCTTGAACGCACGCTTACCCTACTCGCAAATGGTGAGATCGACATCAAGCTTGTCATTGAGGACAAGGTGAGCACAGGCATCAAACGCAAGCGCAAGGCAACGAAGACTGCTGTGTGGAAGGTTGAGCAGTGCAACGGCCCACCTCAACCTTTCTCGGACGGACTTTGGGGTGGAGCGACTCGTGAATTTATGTCGCTATTGGGCCAAGTTCCCCGTAACGCAATGGAAACAATCCTTTATGATGCGCGGTTGGTTGCAACAAACCAAAAGGCGAGGACGTCAAAGGCAACAGCGCCATCGGAAAACGAGCAACTGTTCAGTGAACGTGCCGCTCTGGCATTCCGCTAATGGTGAGTCTTCAACATTTGTTTGTTACTGTGCCAATCACTTCTAATAGTATATATATTTTCTTGAAGCTGTCGACAATCATATGGCCATGGTTATCGTGTTCGTACTGTGTTCGTATCTGTATCGCAGGCGTCGGGAAATCAAATCTTTTATTATACCAACCAAATTTGTCGATCACGTCATTTTTCTTAACTTGCTTAGTTGCTTGCTTAGTCGTAAACCCGCTTTCTGAACAATGGATCAATTTGGATGTCGTCTTTCTTAACTTGCTTAGTCGTAAACCCGCTTTCTGAACAATGGATTAATTTGGACTTAATTGGTGATTGAACAATAAGACATATGATTACTCAGTAAGCGGAAATATAATCCGAGAAATAAGCCCAATTTAAGAAAATGAATCTACTTGTTTGCTTAACAGCACTTAGACGGCACCTGATCTGAAATCGGATTAATGTACGCTTAATCCCGCTTAGGGACACTTAATTGGATTATTACTCAAATAAGCGAAAATTTAAGCGACTGTCGGTGTTGCTGATGCAAGCCAAGATTGAACTTTATGGTCTCTTTCGGGCTCTTCGTGCACTTTGCTTACACCTCGTGGGAGTGCGCAATCTGGTAGTTGAGATGGACGCTCAATTTGTCAAAGGGATGCTCGCTAACCCTGACATTCAGCCAAATGCCGCCATCAATCGATGGATTGCGGCTATCCTCTTGTTCGATTTCACGCTAGCCCACGTCCCTGCAGAAAGCATCAAGGCCCAGACGGTTTTATCTCGGCGTGAACCGGCGGAAGGAGAAGTTGACGAAGAAGACGATCCGGAGGAGTGGATCGACAAGACCCTTTGTCTCGGAGTCTGGGCAACAACTTGGGCCGATAAGTTGAAGACTGAGCTCGGCGACACTACCCTCCTCGTTCTCTCTGTGGAAACGCAATACACCCCTGTTTCTTCTGACTTCCCATCTTCCGACCAATCCCGCCGCGCTGAGACCGACTTGCTCAAAATCTGTCAGTACCTTTCCTCCCTCAAGCGACCCACGGGGCTCTCTGGCAACACATTCTACTCGTTCGTCAACCGAGCAAGACGTTTTCTTCGTGCTCGACGGCAGACTCTGGCAGCGCGGTGACAAAGGACGGCATCAACTAGTTATCATTCCTTCCCAACGTCTAGATATCGTCCGCGCAGCACACGACGACCTCGGCCACAAGGGCATCTACTCCACTCGCCGATTCCTCGCTGACCGCTTCTGGTGGCCCTCCCTTGATAGCGACGTCAAATGGTTCGTGGATACCTGCCACGAGTGTCAGCTTGCCAGGAGACGAAGATCTGCATTCCCCCAACCATCGCCACTCCAGCCCCTCTTTTTCGCAAAGCTTACATTGACACCATGCACATGACCCCGGCTGGCGGCTTCCATGCTATTGTACAAGCTCGTTGCTCTCTCACCGCGTGGCCCAAGTGGCGCGCTCTTCAGACTGAGACTGGACACACCCTTGGCAACTTCATTTTCGAAGAGATCTTGTGTAGGTGGGGAGCGGTTGAAGAAATTGTCACCGACAACGGCTCGGCTTTCGTCGCGGCTCTGGACTGGCTGGCTGGGAAGTATGGCATCAAACACATTCGGATCTCGGCGTATAACTCTCGGGCTAACAGGATCGTCGAACGACAGCACCGCACTATTAGGGAGTCACTCGTGAAGACCTGCGAAGGCAATATCTCTAAGTGGCCGTCGATCGTACCTCACATCTTCTGGGCCGACTGCACTACCATCCTGCAAGTCCACCGGCTACTCCCCCTTTTATATGGCTCACGGCGTAGAGCCCCTCCTTCCTTTCGACATTACCCTCGCGACCTTCCTCATCCCCTGACATCACAAAGCCTATGACCACCGACGAGCTTATCATCACCCGCGCCTGCCAACTCCAATTTCGGGAAGAAAGACCTCGCAAACCATTCGAGACAACATCGTCAAAAGTCGTCTCTCGTCCGCCCAAGATTTCGAGCGTAGATATGCTCACAAGATCAAGAACCCCTCCTTTAAGCCAGGAGAGTTGGTTCTGGTACGAAATTCGGCGGTCGAGAGCGAACACAACCGCAAGACCAAACCGCGGTACTTTGGCCCGATGGTTGTACTCACTGACTCCCGGAACAGCTCGTATCGTCTCGCGGAACTCGATGGTGCGGTCTCCAAGCTTCACTACGCAGCCTTTCGCCTTGTCCCCTATCACTCTCGGTCTTACGCCTTCATCCCGATCGAGGATCTCTTGAGTCCTGAGGACCTCCTTTCACTCAGTTCCAGCCCTATAGACGCCGAAGAAGATGCTTGACCGAGGACGGTCAAGATTTTGACCCCCCGGGAGGTGTAAGGTTCCCTCAGGGCTCTGGGCCCGAAATCACCTGTTTTCGCCTGTTTCGGCCTTGCTCCGCCTACTGTATCCCTCAGCCACCTGCAGCCACCCGGATTCAAAGTCAAGCTGTCTCCGTTATCATATTCCATCTCCGCTTCCCTTCGCCACCCTTCGCCCTCGTGTTTCCGTCCTGTCTTCATACGCTAATACTCAGTCTTAATCCAAGTCTCAGCAACGTCCCTGTTCTCGTCGTTTACGGCCTCGTCATCTTCCATATCCTCTCGCAGTTGTCGCCGCCCTGTCCGACCCCGGACAACCCACGGAATGCCACTGGACGACTTGCCTCGGGACCAGTGCCCGCTCTACCTTTCATCGCATTGCCCGTCCTCGCGTCGATCGCAGACGTTCTCTTTCAACCTGTCAAACTTCCCTTTACCACTCCACTATCCTCCGCCATCACACATTGTCTCTCGTCGATCCACCCTATTACTCCTAGTCGTTCGCAAGACGCCGTGGTGGCCGCGTGAGCCATTGCTCCGTCGTCGGAATTGGGAGGAGGTCGGCCTATTGTTGTGCGTCATCACGTCTCGTATCCTTTGTTCGAAGTTCTCGTATGATCCTCTTCTTCCCGGCCTCGTTTTACCTAGATCTCGGAGGGCGCTCTCCTCATGGTCGCGCCCAATATCCCTTTGTCTGCTTGTGCCTGTGCCACTTCCCGTTCGACGTCCGTTCGCTGTCTCTACCGTTTCCCCTCTATCCCTCTACCATTACTCTCACTATACATTCGACTTAGTCTCGGAACGCGTCGTATACTGGCCTGCATGTATATAAACCGTTCTCTCTGACTCGGAAATATCATCGTTGATCTCCTCTTCTCTCATTGTCTGCCTCTAAGTCTCATTCTACACCGCCAGTCCAAGGAGCCTTGCCGTCGTCTAGCCATTGCCATTGCCACCGCCGCCTTCACTTTCCGAGCCGCCGACCTCGGATTGCCTGCCAAGTAGACCCACGCCGTCGCCCTAATCGCAGCCATAGCCATCGCCGCCATCGTCATTCGAGCCGCCAGCCTAGCCACGCCGCCGCCAACGCTTTAGTCCTGACCAGCCGCCTCACCCCTCCTAGCCTGTCGCCAACGCCTTCGTCAAGCCGCCGCATAGCTCCGCCAACGTTATCAATGTCGTCTGCGCCTTCGCCTTAGGAGCCCCGCAGCCTTTCGCCAACCTCGTTTCCAGTTCCCCCCCCCACTTGTTCACTTCGCCTCGCTCCATCCCGTTTCGCCTCGTCCCACCTTCGCTCGCTCTCGGGTCATCCCTCTTGGCTCGTAAACTCCTGTAACCCCCAGCACGGGATCCTCTCCGCTTCGAACTCACACGGACGTCGCTCCGTACACCGTATGACTGTCCCACGGGCGTTGTAGTAGGGGATGATGTCGCCGAAGACGTAGTTCATCATATTCTGAAAGGTGGCTGGGGAGTGGTGAGTCCAAAGTACATGACGAGGGGTTCAAGAGGTCCGTGGTTCGTTTTGAAGGCCGCCTTGGGTTCGTCGCCTTCCTTGACTCCTATGTTGTTGGTATCCCCATCGCACGTCGAGTTTGGTATAGATGCGTCCGTTTCCCAGGTCGTTGATGAGCTCCGACATGAGTGGTAGTGGGTATTGGTTACGTACAGTGCATGCATTGATCTTTCGGTAGTCCTGGACTGGGCGTAGTTTGCCATCCTGTCTTTTTGATGAAGAAGAAAGATGAAGCATATGGCGACTTTGAGGGACGTATGTAGCCCATTTTGAGCTGTTCGTCCAACCACTTGTGCAGTTGTTCGTCTTCGTCTTGTGACATGGGGTAGACCTGCAATCGATGCTAGCTGGTGTGCCTGGTTTAAAGTCGATGGCGTGATCCATGGTCATGATGGTGGGAACTGATGAGATGCTTCCTCATTAAATATCTTGGCGAAGCGTTGATATGGTTCAGGGAGGACTGCCGCCACGGTGTTCTGGTTAGCGGCAATGGCTAGTTCGGTGGCCGTGGTACATATTTGGCATTCTTCTTCCAATTCTTGCACTATGCTTTCTGCTTCGTCGTGGGTGATGGCACTCGCAATATGTGATCTGCGGTTTTGTCGGGTCGATGGAGCGAAGTACTATGGGTAGTGCGTCTTCGTGGATGGTGGCGTGAGCCCAGCTGATGGTTTGGTTCATAGGTTGCGAGCCATGGGTAACCGAGGACTAAGTCTTCGTTTCCGATGTCCGTGACCAGGAACCTCATGACTTTGTTAACTCCTCTTGTCTGGACGTCGAGGTCAACGAAGTGAGTGATGGACCCAGCTTTGTTCTCAGTATTATCTATGTTCCATATTTTCTTGGGTCGCTCGAGAGCTTGTAGCCCGAGACCCATACGTTTCGCAAATGCGGGTCTTATAAAGTTGTCGGTGGCTCTGAGTCAACGAGCCCTTTTATGTCGGCCATGGAGTAACTGGTGCGAATCGAGACTGGAATTCGAAGCGAACGGTAGCGAGTCATGATTACAGAGTTACAATTAACTGCCCTCACCCAGGCTGATGGGTTTAGGTGTCCTGAAAACCCTCTTGGGTCCATAGGTCTTTGAATATGAGGTCCTTGACCTCGTCACTGGCCCCCCCATATGGTGTCCATCCATACCTTGGCTTGCTCTTCAGGGGTTGCTTCAGCACGGCGCGCGGTGGTTGATTCCTGACTATAGTAGTCAGTATCCGCGCTTCGACTGGTGCTGTTACGTGGCTGGTACAGCTGCCGCGGTTTCCTAGGTCGCATACAATCTTGTGAGAAGTGGCCAGGGTTGTTGCAGTTGTAACAGATCACTTCCCTCATGTCGCGGCGCTGTCCACCTCCTCTCCCTTGTCCTGGTCCTCCTCTTGGCGGGAAAGGGGGGTGTTGGTACCCTCCTCTATTTGGATCCCCTACTTCTGCGAGGCGGGCGCAAGTTCGGTTCGCCGAGGTGTCCATTGCGTTTGGGTCATAGCGTGGTGGCGGGAATCGAGGTGGTGCCCATTGTGGGGCATAGCCTCGTGATTGATTAGGTCGGGGTTGCGGTGCGTTTCGTGGGGTGATTGTGTTGAGGCCTAGCCTTGCACGTAGGTGGATATATTGCTTTTGCCGTCATAGTGCGGCGTCTTTCCACTCGTTGAAGGTCTGGGGGTCATCGAGCTCGTATATTTTCGTGAACAGGGCTCTCGGGAGTCCCGCCGTGAATCGATCCAATGTTTGGCGGTCGTTGAGTCGGTAGTCAGCTTTTCGTGCCAGCTGTTCAAAATTGGTGATGTACGAGTCGATGTCATCCCCTATCATTTTAAGCCTTTGGCGAGCGTGGCTTGCGCTTGTTCCTGCTCTAGTACGTTGGAGAACCTGTCCGAGAACCCGGCCGTCAAGGTGTCCCACAGAAAGGGGTCATATTGATTTCGCCCATGGTGTAGTTCGTTATTGAGCCATTGGAGGAAGCCGAGTGTCCAGTTGGCTACTCGTGGTCCCTTAATAAAGCCCAGGAACAAGAGGCATCGCTGGTAGACGTTGGTCATGATCGGTGCTTCTGCGTTTTGGCCCCAGTAGATGTGCCATTGAGTGAGGAATGATTCATACTCATCTTGGTTGCCATCGAAAGTATTGGGGGTTTCTCCCACTAGTTTATCCGCTCCGTGAGGCATTCCCTGAGGTGGCCCTGCTGCTGGCGGGGGTGGTGGTCCTCCGCCGAAGGGATGTCCTCCGCCTCCGCCTACGAATTGAGGTTGTCTTCCTCTGCCTCCTCCTCCTGGTGGTCCTTGGCCGAAGCTGCCACCTGGTCGCCTTGGTGGTGGGGGACCTCCCGCACCTGGTGGTGGATCCGGCATGTCTGGTCCTACTGCTCTGAAAATTGCCGCATCATCAGCGGTCATACGGTGTCCTGTGGCTGGGTTGATGGGTCGCAGGTGAGCTTCAGCTTCTTCTGCGATTCTTCGCGCTTCTTCAATCGCGAGTTCTTCTCGGGTGATTGTGGCTGTCGCCATTTCTGCTGGGGGGTGTACGTTGATAGCTTCTGGTTCGTTGATGTGGAGGGACTCAGCTGTCTGGACTACGTCTTCGATTTCTGATTCGTCGTCTGCGTTGGCTTCTTCGTCGTCTCCACTTGTTTCAGAGGGAGCGGGGGTTCTTGGTTCGGATGTGCTGGGTTCTTCTTCTGGTTGCCCGTCAATGCGTCCCCACTGCTCTCTAGTGGGTAAGTTCCGGGCGTCGATGTCGCAGTTATAGTTTCTGCCTGTGGGTCGTACTGCGTCGTATCGGTTGTCTATAGGGTTCCATGTAATTTCAACCCAGCACAAGTTGTCAAAGTTGAACTCAACGGGGCGGTATCGGGTTGGCCCCGATGCGAAGTCTACGAAGTAGCTGGTTTCTCCTCGATATTCTCTCCACCTGGCAGCCCCTAGGAATTGTTCTGGTACGTTGCGGTCTCCCCTACATTCAAGGGAGTAGGTTTGAAAGTTTCTCCACTGGTCTCGAGTGGTGAACGCCACGATGAAAGGATCTTGGTCTTAATGTAACGCCACCACTGGCATTAGTCCGACTTGGACTGCGAAAGGGCATTCACGACTTAGCGAAATATATTCTTGAAGTCACATGATCCGTGGTCACGAGATACACGGCGCTTAAGGTGGGGCACGTGATCCTGTTCCGTACACTAGGGCAAACTGTGCCACTAGGTAATCCGATGATCGAAGAAGCCGACTTGCACGAAGGGGCAAGCGAAACACGCGTGACAGAGATGAGGCGGAAGTGGTGATTGAAGAAGACCAAGATGGCGTATCTTGGTCTTATCGAGCCACTATTTATACATGAATGAGGACGCTTTAAAGCTCCCCTTGAAACCGTACGACGAACAGCGTAAGTAGCTCGAAACCCTACTATCGCTATCCTAGGAGTGAGTCATGCCACATCGGCATGTGATACTACCATCCGCTTACTGATCTACTAAGTCCATGACGTATTACGACTTACTAAAGGAGTCATCACTGTATAGTAAGCGTCCACTTCAACGAGTTGTGACATGTAATACCACATTGTCTTTGCCTCACGAACGACCCTTGACTCACCTCTGCGCTTGAGTCAGTGCTTTTGCTCACCTTTGCACCTGAGCCTTGCTCTTCTACTATTGTCCTCGGTTCCAGGGAAACCAAGCGATACTTGTGCATCACCGAACTGAGTCTTAACTGACTCGTGCACTTCCAATCCCGTTGACTTAACGTGGTACACGTCGTACCTAACGCCCCTGTGGTGGTGTTACACTGTGGACAGCTGTTGGAGGCGATGATGTGAGAAGTCTGAAAGGAGACTGGTGGCTCTGGAATTGCTGGATGTGGTGAAGACAACAGGTTTTGGGGTTTCTTGTAGCGCGTTTTCCAGGCAATCAAAGAGGTGAGGTTTTGAGATGGAAAGAAAAAAAGGAAAAAATTGAGGGGGCATCTACTGACTTCCCCTCGTGGTGGGCTCCAGTTGTAGATAGTTAAGCGAGATAGGGTTGTCGACCCATGGGGAAGTGTAGATAGAGTGATAGATAAGATAATGGGAAAACCCAGGAACGTCACAGTGGATGGAGGCAGATGGGAACACAGACAGAGATGGAAGTCGTCAGAGAATAAGTGAGTTGTAACCTGAGTAAACTGTATTTTCCGAAATCAACATAGACTATATATACATGTGCTTTGTAATCGAATAAGTAACATACCGTTCTAAGCCTAGCAAGGATGTAGTCCTTACAGGACCACTGCCTCACCTCCCTTCACAACATCTCCCTCACTGCAGAGGTCCACCGATACCATGCCGCTGATTGAGAGCTGGAACGCCTCAACCAGTGAATCGACAACCTCATCGCCGCTGTAGGGGAGATCCAGGGTAAGGTGGTGGCGAGCCAGCACCGGCTGGAGATGGCCAACGTGATGGAGCGTATTGAGGACAAGGTGGGCACCATGGTTGACTATGAGCTGGCATGGAAGAAGACCCGAAGGGGGCACAAAACCACACAACAGCCACAGCATATGCAGATTAGATGTAATGCTCCACCGGATGTTCTTCTAGCAGCACGGGCTCTAGGCAACAAACAGCGACCTAATGATCACAGAGGATGTCAAACAAATGTACACGATCGCCTACTAGCTCACAAGTGAGACGTAATAGGGTGGCCCAAAGGATGCAAAGGGCGATGAGGGCTTGCAAATGTAGATGATCCTTGGCAGACAGCGCAAGGGTAAGGAGAATGATACAAGTCTGGCAGCAAGGCAGCACACTCAGACAGGAGAGTAGAGGGCACGCAGGAAAGGAAGGGGTGCCAAGGGTTACCCCGTAAGGCCAACTAAGGACAAATACAGATGTATAAGCACCAAAGATAGCTATTAGCACAGTACCGGCAAGACAGCAGCAGTACAGGCACTACAATGAGTGGTATAATCCAAGAAGTCAAGCTTAGGTCTTCAGCGACCATAAGCCCAAGTATAAGTACACATCCAAGGAGGTTTGAACCCCAGCTTGGAACTCCGAAACACTAATACAGGGATCCTAGGAATGAGTCACAACGAGTCAGGGAATATATCATAGTGGAGTCAGAGATAGCAATTGGCCAATGGCAGTAGGGCACAAAGGCATGAGTCAGAGATAAGGGACACAAGGCATACAGTCACAATCAGTATCCAATCAGAACAAGCTATCGTATCAGAATCAAGGCACAATCAATGGGAACATATGAGTCACAAACATGAGGCAGAACATGAGGCAGTCTGGGCCGATCCAGGCACAAGCTCATCTGGATCCATCTGGTGCAGGTCTAGCCAGGTCACATGCCAGGGTCACGTGACTGGTGGGCGCTAAGGTCACATGTGCTACTCCCAATATTCCTGCAGCTTTTGAGCTCCTCCAGGTGGGTAATAGTTGTTGGGTGACTTAGCTTGTCTAATAGCGGTGTTGCGGGGCTTGACTAGGGGTGTCCGAGGGTCAGTCAAAGGCAAAACCGTAACATTAGATATGAGGAGGAAGGGTTTGGAGCATCGGGGCATTGCACCTGAGGAAGGGGTGATGTTGCAATCGACTCATCAGTACAAAGTACGGACTCACGGGGTTCTGACTACCCTAGTATTAGTCAGGGACAGTTGTCTGGTTTATCACATGTCTCGTAGTATGGACTTGACTTATACCTAGGACAGTCGTAGTAGGGTTTGAGCTACTATTGCTACTGGGTACCTTATGTTTAGGAGGAGCTTCAAAGCTCCTCGTCAATTGTATATCTAGTGGGTAGTGCAAAGACCAAGCTCCTTAGCTTGGTCTTCTTGAATCTCTATCACCATTCTCTCTCTCCTTCTCATCTGTCTACTTCTCTCTTTCAGTCTGTTAGTATGTCTGGCCTTCATTAGGCAGACTGTTCGATGACACGTACACCTGGTGGACTTTGCCCCAGTGCTTATAGCGATCATGTTCCTGATATGGTTGTGTATCTTCATTTGCTAAGTGTTATGCCTCCACTGGCATTAGTCCGACTTGGACTTCGGAAGGGTATTCACGACTTAGCGAATGTACGCCTTGATGGTCACATGACCCAGCACTATATCGTACTAGGATCGATAGTCACTAGACGACGGTATCAAAGGGGTTGACTTGCTTGGGAACTCCTTAGAGACAAGTGATGAATGAGAGTAGGAGGGAAGAAGAAGAGAGAAGGAAGAGAGAAGGAAGAGAGACAGAGAAGAGGAAGCAGTAGATTGAAAGAAGACCAAGATGGCATATCTTGGTCTTTGCTGACTACTATTTATACAGGTATGAGGTTGCTTTAAAGCTCCCCTTGAAATGCCGAGATGAGTAGTGTAAGTAGCTTGAACCCTACTATTGCTGTACTAGTAATGACTCATGCCACATTGCATGTGATTGTACTACTGCGCTGACCAATCACTAAGTCCATGACACATTACTACTTACTAGTAAGGGTCATCACCATAAGTAAGAGTCCACTTCGCTCAACCACAACACTAAGTCATCTCTCCTATACCAAGCCACTCTGTTACAGCTCAAGTTGAGTATCGTTAGGACCGGCCTAACACAACAGAGAAGAAGGGAAGGGAGGAAAGGGGCGGGACTCATAACATTACCCCCCCCATCAGACTCAGAGTCACCACGACTCCAACTAATTGCTAGTGTAAGCCCAGTCCTTGTTGATGGGTACATTAGAGGGAGTGGGAGAGGGGGAACGAGGACACCAATGTCACTTCAAAAATAAAAACCGCCCACTCTCACCACAATCTCTACACTGCTCATATAGTGGGCACTTAATCTCTTTGTTGAGTGGTGTCGTACCTCAGACACTTGCCACACCACTGAGGGTGGCTGTCCAGGTCAACATAGGCAGGTGTCATGGGGGAGAGTCAACAAATGAGGCAGACATTGAACCTGTGGGCCTGACTTCCACACCACTGACATGGCTCTCTAGCCCATTGCTCTGGGCACTGAGCCACCAGGTGCTCCATCAACTTGCACTGGAAGCACTTGGGCCTGTGTCTGCCGCCTTCCCCATGAAAGCAAGGCATCTCGCTGGGTCCAGCAGGGCAAGGGAGAAAGGGAGTGCAAGATTGAACTGGTCCCATGTTGTGTTAGGCCTGTCCTAATGATGCTCAACTTGAGTGATAACAGAGTGGCTCAGCGAGTGGAGATGACTTAGCAAATATAGATACACGACCTTAGCAGGAATGTGATCAATTGCGTGCACTGGGGCAAAGTCCACCAGGCATATATGCTGCTGCATGACTTGATCTAGGAAGGCGAGTTGTGCTAATAGACTTAGAAGGAGAGAGAGCACGAGAAGGAGGGTGGAGACGAGAATCGTGGTGATGATTCAAGAAGACCAAAGCTGAGAAGCTTGGTCTATGCACTACCTGCTAATTATACAGTTGACGAGGAGCTTTGAAGCTCCTCCTGAATGTAAGGTACCCTATATGTAACGTCTACCACGGACGTTTGCCTGACTTAGGCTTCAGTTGACGCGGCGATCCTAAACGGTCTGTAGAAGAGGCGATTGGTGATAGAGTCCGGATACTCAGCTGGATGAGGGGCTAGGTCCCCGTTCAATGCGATATATGCTGAAGGTCCTCCTCTTGAGGTACGTCAACCGGGGTTCGTCTAGAGGGACGATGGTCCTCCAAGAAGGATGATCGACGATATAGATATAACCGTAGGGCTTGGCGACTCGTTCGTTGTGGTAGAGGAATACGCGATGATATACTGATCCGATAGGATATCCGTCCACTGCCCATGATGGGAACTCGGGATAAGCTCACGGGGATCCCTGGTCTAAGGGGATATGCCGGAGGCGACTCACTTCGCAGGGAGGCGAGTCCTAGAGGTGACAAGACAGAGAAGATGGTGGTATTTGAAGAAGACCAAGATGGCGATTCTTGGTCTTCCACTACTACTACTTATACAGATACTCGTGGGCTTTCAAGTGCCGCTTCAACCTATCCTCGCCAATAGCGTAAGTAAGCAAACCCTAATACAACTATCCTAGGAATGAGTCATATCGAGTCATGATCCGATCCGTTATCGTACACAATCACATGTGCCGGAGCTTACTCGGCTGACTGATCAACAAGTCCATGACGATATACTGCTGACGTGGTGTCATTCCCGAGCGTCAGTGTCCACTTCCGGGCCGAAACGTAACACTATAGCAATAGTTTATGATCTCGCATGTTGGACTGATAATGGCAACGCCCTAGGACTAATTCCTATGCTCCCACTAACACCAACTGAGTCGTATAATTGTTTCGGGGCGTTCATGCTGCCAGGCGCCGACAAGCAATGACAGAGCTTGGGCTCAATACCGAGTTGCGAAGAAGTCGAAATGTAAGACGACTTGCAGCTCCTGCAAGTGAATGGAATGAGACTATATTTCTGAGATGATGAAACAGGAAATGACTAGAATGAAGAATACAAGCTATTCTATGTTCTCTTTTATACACCAAGATGAGTCGACGCATAAGCGAAACTAAATATAGACCTGAGCACACAAACAATGATGTGCTGGCAGGTGTGAGTCATGAGTCAGTGCGCTGGCGGGAAGTAAGAAGTATGGGGCTGAAACATAACATGAAACGTGAGGCGGATTCTAGAAGCTCAAGCTTGGCACAGTCGTCGGATCATGACAAATAGTAGCTTGAACCCTACTACAACTATCCTAGGTATGAGTCAAGTCCGTACTGTGACACATGTGATAACAAAGATAAGACGACTGTCCCTGACTAATACTAGGGTAGTCAGAACCCCACGAGTCCATACTTCATACCGATGAGTCCAATCGCAACATCACCCCTCTTTCAGGTGTGATGCCCTGATGCTCCAAACCCCTCCTCCTGATACAGGATCCATGTACGCTGTGGCTGTTGCATGGTCTTGCGCCCCCTCCTGGTCTTCTTTGTCAATTTGTAATCCACCATGGTGCCTGCCTCGTCTCAATACACTCCATCGCATTGGCCATCCAGTCGATGCTGACTTGCCACCACCTTGCCCTGGACTTCCCCCATGGTGGCAATGAGGTCATTGATGCACTGGTTGAGATGCTCCAGCTCTCAGTCAGTGGCACGGTAACGGTGAATCTCCACAGTGAGGGAGATGTCGTGGATGGAGGTGAGGCAGCAGTCTACACACGCGCGATCTTCAAAGCCTTCTGTGAAGAGGGCCATGTCTGCTGGCAGGTAGATGGGCTTGCCGCTGTAGTTGTAGTGGGGGGCGGCGTAGAGAGGCCAGGTGTAGACTTTGTCGACTCATCGATGATACCCACCACCATGGGGTCAGGCCCCATGATGACTTGATGGTAGCGAGCTTTGTGCTCAACCCCGTTGGGTGAGACAATGCGAAATGGAATATAGTCCGCACCGGCGTTGTGTTTGAAGCTGCTGGGGACTTGTGTGTTGATGGTGATGACAGGTTGGTGAGTGGAAGAGCCCATTACTCCAAGGTCACGCTTGTACATGGGGGAGCCATTGGTGTTGAGTGAGTAAGGAGTCTTGCGGGGTCATCAGTGTCTGTGGTCGAGCGAATGAGGGGGTGCGTAGCTGGATAGTCCTGGGAGCGTCCTCCCCGAGCCCCTATTCAGCATTGCTAACAGGCATCTGTGCCTCATCTTCTGCATCCTCAGCTGCACCCTCCATATCTGCTCGTCTCTCCACTCCTTCACGATCATCTTCCATGGCCGCATGGGCCTGAATTCGGTGTGGTACTTGGACAGGTTCAGTGTTACCATGTCCATCAAGGGTTGAACAAGGCGACCTGT
>JANSJP010000234.1:0-84711 GCA_024734325.1 Lactarius hatsudake | reverse complement strand
GTCGCAGCCCTTGAGCGCGAATCCACCCATTATCGGACCATCTCGGTCTCGGCACGTGACTCGACTGCCTATCGCGGATGATCACCAAAACCGCCACCAACTCATGTTCAACGCGCTGTCCCTCCTCGCCTCGTTTCCCCCACTCTTCTGTCTCCCCATCATCTCGTCTCACCCTCGCCGCTCCTTTCTATGGCCATACATGATTACATTCCCGATTCCGACCCTCACCCTCGATCATCCACTACTCCTCAAACGACCTCTACGTCCGCGACGTTGTCAAGGGTCCCGCCTCGGAACAGCCTAGCTCATCATTCTTCTGCTCGCCGCCTTTCGTCTGTCGTCCTCAAAACCCTGAAACACGATCCATGCTTACACACCCACGGCCGTTGAGCGGTCTAGAGCGGCGTTCTTTGTCTCGGACAAAGGCGCGCCCGACTTTTCTTTATTTTTCACCTACTTCTCACCCTCATTTCACGACTTAGTGTGCCTCGTCGACGCCACCCGCGTCGCCTCTTCGACCTCCCTCCTTCAACCAGTTAGACTCCTTGTCACCATTCTCCTTCTTCCTTGTCACCATTCTCCTTCTTTGCTTTACTGCCCCCGTTTCATCTCACACTTGCCTGAGTACAGTACACGCCATCGACACCACTAGCACCAGGGACCATAAAACTTCACCTTAGCCTTACGACCGTCTATCCGTCCGTCTTTCGTAGTCTCTCGCTATCCCTTGGACTCCTTTACTTTACTTTTTCCCCACTTCTTACCCACTCTCCCTCACAACTTTCGACTTAGCGTTTGCGACGACGAGTTCCCTTACTTACAGGTACACGAGGTATATAAGGACTCGGAATCGCGCTCAGCAATAACATCTTTTCCCCGCATCTTATTTGACCGATCTCTTTCCCTGCGTCTTATTCGAATCTCTGCTTCTTTCTCTCGCGTGAATAAGTATCGACTCGACGGGGCAGGTCTAAATCGAAGACACCCGTTCGACTACTACGACTCATCGCCCTTTCTGCCCCTTTCTAGTTACCTCCCACGTCGTCGAATACGCGTGATCTGAGCTTCACTCGACGTCCTCGCCTGCTCGCTTCATCCTGAGATTACTCGCTCGTCCTGCGTCCACGATTTGGGCACTCGTTCCTGCCAAGACTTCGGCGACAACTTCCCTCCTTTCCCCCTTCTGTGTTTGGTCCCATCCTCAGCCCTCTCTTACTCACTCACGCGCTTTCGAGCACGTACATCTGGCTGCCCCAGTGAGGCTGAGTTTGGTGGATTAACCCCCCTCTCCCCTGTATCCTTCTTCTCTTCTCGGTCCGCCTCTGGTGACCAACCATATGCCCAGACAGTCGAGGTCTACCACCTAGAGACCCCTTCGGAAAGTTTCACCAAAAAGCCAGAAACCGCATCTACCGACACATCGCCTGATACAACCGCCCGCGCCAATCAGAACCGTCTACCAGCAGCTCGACACTCGACATCACAGAAGCCTTCGCCCCCCGACTACGAAACCACTCCCCGACCTAATCGCGCTCAGTCTATCCCGGGCTCCTTCTTGCCCCAAACCGACCCATCCTCACAGTCCTCGATCCCATTCTCGACCCTCGTAGCACAAAGTTACAAACGCCTCGTCTCTCCTTCCCTGATCCCATCCCAAAATCTACCATCTCGGCATCGCACCTCGCACCCTAGCACTCCCGCTACCCCGCCAAATCTACCTTCATCTTCTCGGTCAACCTCATCTCGTAGTCCCACTAAAGCTAGATCACTTTCTAATCCACAAAAGCCACTGCCACCTCCCCTACCGTCGTCTGTTACAGTCTCTTCTACTCCCGTCCTTATCTCGCTTCCGCCGCCTCCTCCTCCTTGAGTCTCAACACCCTTCGACAGTATCCTCCGTCGTACCCTCCACTGCAGCGTCGTCTCCGTCTTCCACTCCAAACCCTACCACAACCGCTTCCTCTTCTGCCCCGAATTATACAACATCCTCCATTGCTCCCGCTCCAACTACCGCACCAGCCACACCAGCACACCCTCCTGTAGTTATCGCAGCACCGAGACATAATGGCCACTAATCCCGCTAACCGGCCCCGCGGCCATGCCAGCCGCCCGTTCACATAACGCACCATTCTTCTCCGGATGCGTAGGAGACCCACTCGACGACTTCCTCCGGGAATACGAGGAGATCACCACTAGCCGTAATCTCACACACTCGAGAGAAAGTAGAGACCATCACACGCTACATCCCCACAAACCTCCGGGACTTATGGAAACTTCTCGACGGCTACACAACACACGACTGGGCGGTATTCCAACAATCCCTTGAGGGTATATACGGAGGAGCTACTACGCAGTCCAGGTACACCAAACAAAAGCTATACGACTACATGCACTATACTAGCCAACAGCGCATGCGTGGCGAAGACGACGTCATGCACTATTAACCAGGAGTTCCTAGTCTTCTGCAAACCCCTCCAGGATGCACACCGCATTACTGACGAAGAACGCGATTCCATGTTCTGGTATGGATTTCACCCCAACGATCGAGAAAAGATGCTGCCTAGGCTATTCGGCAAATACACCAGACCGGTCGGCCGAGCAGCCTTACAACTTCGAAGAAGTCTTAAAATCGCCTGAGCCGTCTTCACTACCTCCCCGTCTTCCCCCATCCAGCTACAGGAGCACTGGGAACACTTCGCGCCACGCCAAGCTAGATCCAAGAGACCAGTCGAAAGGTGGAACAATCTTGATCCCCGACTACCCGACTACGAAGGACGCAGGAGGGAACGAGACCATTTCCTCGACTATAACCCTAGAGATGCATTCGCTCGCCCCGATCGGAGACCTTCCTTGCCCCACTAACCCTCCGGCCCCGCAGCTCCTTCTCCTCCTCGCCACCCCCATCCTTCCGAACCTAAAACCGTCCGTTTTGCTGAACCCCACTCAGGAGAGGAAGACCGCGAGCTAGACGACTCATGGACAAGATGCACGGACTTTCCGTCCCGCGAGCGAACCTACGCAGTCCTCTACGCTCGCTGCGCGCATCGCTACCCCCCGACGTCAGCTTCCACCCTCCCTAGGCCGGAAATAGTTCAGACCTTCTCTTACCAGCCCCCAACCGCCCCATCGACAAAACCACCGCCAGCCCTGGCCAGCAGCACAAGATACGGTCCGCCCCCACACCTCCTGCAGTCTCTTCCGACGCCACTTTCTTCTGATCTCGCCCGCGCCCCATGGGCTGCTCATTCTGCTCTCAGACCAACCATCGCATCCGAGAATGTCCCATCGCGCAAGAGTACTGCCGCACAGGACGAGCAATGATCGTCAACGATCGTGTTCACCTCCCTAACGGCCAGCCCATCCCAGGCGACAACACCGGCAGCAGCCTGCAGGCTCGGATCGACGCCTGGCTCTCCAACCCCACCCCCAACACCACCAGCGCCGCGACCTTCCGCGCGCGATCCTCCTCCCCACACCTCACTCAGCTTTGAGACCGCCATGCCGACCTCCCTCGAGCAAACCCGTTCCGCATGCCTACATCATTGAAGTCACTGGCGCCGAGGACGAAGACGCAGCCGAGGTCGAGAGCACAACAGACGACAGCCTCGATTTCTTTGGAGTCTACGCGGCCAAGAAGAAGAAGCGGGACGCGAAAGCGTCGAAGCTCCCCGAACTTGCACAAGCAAAGAAGTCTACACCATCGCCCACCTCTTCCAAAGACACCACCAACACACCCGCCCCTACGCCGCGCACTACACCCCAGTACAAGTACCAGTCCAACGCCGAGGACCAGCAGCTTTCCGCAGAGCTCTACAAGTGGCTGCTCGACGGCAAACTCGCTCAAGTTACCCCCACACACATCCTCGCCGCAAGCCCGGGCATCCGCAAGGAGCTCGTCGAGCGACTTCGCACGCGCAGAGTCGACACCGCCTGCTTCGAAGAAGCCTCCGATACCACCCCGCCAGCATCCATCCTCGAGCTTGCGGCCCCGCGCTCCACCGAGTACTCCCTCCCTCTGCGCGAGATCGACGTTCTGATCAACGACGCCGTCACCGAAGCTGGAGTTTTAGATCAAGGGTCCCAGATCGTCGTCATCCGCTGGGACTTGGCGCAGGAGGCCGGCGTGTCCGTCAACCATGAGCACCGGTTGGACATGGAAGGAGCTAACGGACTGGTCAGCAAGACGATCGGATGCGCCGAAAACCTGACTATGCGAGTCGGGGACGTCACCTTCGCCATCCACGCTCACGTCGTCGACCGAGCCCCCTTTCGCCTCCTGTTAGGGCGACCATTCCACCACCTCCTCCTCTGTCGACTTGAAGACCACCCCAACGGACGCGTAGAAGTTTCCGTACGTGACCCCACAGATCCCGCCCGTTCCGTCTCCATCCCTTCCTGCGCTCGCCGAACGCAAGTCGGATGCGTACGGACGCTCACACTTTCAGCCCGTCCCGCACCTCCAATCATGGACGGGATCCCTCGCTTTCAAGATCCAGCTCTCCAACTCTTTCAAACACCGTCGCAAACCCGTTTTAGCCTACAAGAAGGTAGCACGCAAAGTACCGCCGGTACCCGCGTCGCTCCCCGAAGACTACCGCATCATCCGCCGCATCCTGGACGACCCCATCAAATCCCTTCCACATTACTGACTCATCCGCCCGACTTCACACCTACCGCTCACACCACCCGACTCACTCAAGAACATCTAAATGAACTCGATCTCAATCAGTACGACTTCCTCCAGCCCGAGGAACTCAAACTACTTCAACACATCCTCAAGGTCAATGAGCACACCCTAGCGTGGACCGAAGCCGAGAAAGGTCGGTTCCGCAACGACTATCTCTCGCCCATCAAAATCCCCATCATCGAACACACCCCGTGGATCCAGAAGAACATTCCCATCCCCACCGGTATCTTGGAGCAAGTCATCCAAATCTTCCGAGACAAGACCGCCGCCGGTGTCTACGAGCACTCCGACGCCTCGTATCGCTCCCGATGGTTCTGTGTGAAGAAGAAGAACGGCTCGCTACGCCTTGTTCACGACTTACAACCCCTCAACGCCGTCACCGTCCGCAACTCTGGAGTCCCTCCCCTAGCCGACCAGTTGATCGAGGCGATGGCTGGATGCGCCTGTTACAGTATGCTCGACTTGTTCGTCGGATACGACCACCGCTCCCTCGACGTCACCCTCGCGCGATCTCACCACCATCCAGTCCCCCATCGGCGCCCTCCGTCTCACCCGCCTGCCTCAAGGTTGGACTAACGCGGTAGCTATTTCCACGAAGACGTCACCTTCATCTTAGAAGCCGAGATTCCCCACGTCGCCTGGCCTTTCGTGGACGACTGCAGCATCAGAGGTCCGGCCTCGCGTTACGAAACGGAAGACGGAAGCTACAAAGTCATTCCAGAGAACCCCGGCATCCGCAAATTCATCTGGCAACATCTCAACGACGTCCACCGCATCCTCCATCATCTCGGCAGTTCTGGCGCAACCGTCTCGGCCACGAAGCTATTTGTCGCCGTACCCGAAGTCATCATCCTCGGCCACAAATGCAACTACAAAGGACGCGTGCCTGACGACTCGAAAATCGCCAAAATCCGGGACTGGCCGACCTGCAAGAACGTCACGGACGTCCGCGCCTTCTTGGGTCTGGCAGGCTTCATGTGTATCTGGATCAAGAACTACTCAGCTATGGCTCGCCCACTCGTCAACCTCACTCGCAAAGGTGAAACCTTCGTCTGGGACGATCAGCACGCGGACGCCATGCAACAACTCAAGAACGCTATCGTCGACTCTCCAGCTCTCATTTCCATCGACTATTCCACCGACCATCCCGTTTTCTTAGCTGTCGACTCTTCTTGGCGCGGCGTAGGCTACATTCTGTCTCAGGAATGCGCAGACAGCAAGCGACGCCCTTCGCGTTTTGGCTCGATCTCTTGGAGCGAGCGCGAGAGCCGCTACTCACAACCTAAGGTAGAGCTCTACGGCCTCTTCGCGCTCTCTGCGCTCTCCGGCTACATATCATCGGCGTCAGCAACCTCGTAGTCGAAATGGATGCAGTCTTCGTCCGCGGAATGCTCAACAACCCCGACATCCAGCCCAACGCCACCATCAATCGATGGATCGCCGCCATCCTCCTCTTCGATTTCAAACTCGTCCACGTTCCCGCCGAAAAGCACCACGGACCGGACGGCCTCTCAAGACGCAAACCCGTGGAAGGCGAAGATGCCGAAGAAGACGATCCAGAGGAATGGATCGACAAGACTCTTGGACTAGGAATCTGGGCCCAGTCTATGACGTGAACTTTCGACTTATGCGCCCTCTCTGTTCTCACCATGACCACCGAAGATCTTGCCAGCCCACTCGTCAGCTTCCCACTAGCAGCAAAACCCTCGACGCGGAAAGAGAGATCACACAAATACGCCAGTACCTGAAGACTCTCAAGAGGCTAGCAACCTCAGCGACAACGACTGGGCCAGGTTACTCAGGAGGGCGAAACGTTTCGTCTTAGTCGGAGAACAACTCTGGCGACGCAACAGGCTCGGGCAACACCAACTCTTTATTCCTCCCACTCAACAACCCACCATCCTCCACGAAGCGCACGACGGGCTCGGTCATAGAGGCGTCTACTCCACACGACGCACCCTTCTCGATCGCTTCTGGTGGCCCTCCCTTGAGTACGACGTTCGCTGGTACATCAAGACTTGTCACGCTTGTCAACTTCGGCAGACCACCAAAATCCACATTCCCGCGCTCGTCCCTATGCCTGCCCTGCTCTTCCGCAAAGCCTACGTCGACACCATGCACATGCCCCTCGCCAGCGGCTTCTCGTACATCGTTCAAGCCCGCTGCTCTCTTACCGCCTGGCCTGAGTGGTGCGCCCTTCGTTCTGAGACTGGACAGACTCTAGGCCGTTTTCTTTTCGAGGAGATACTGTGCCGCTGGGGTGCAGTCGAGGAGATCGTCACTGACAACGGCTCGGCTTACATCGCAGCTCTGGACTGGCTGGCCAGCAAATACAACATCCGACACATTCACATCTCACCTTACAACTCTCGGGCAAACGGCATTGTCGAGCGTCAGCACCGGACCATTTGTGAGTCCCTCTTCAAGACCTGCGAAGGCAACATCTCAAAATGGCCCGCCGTCGTGGCACACATCTTCTGGGCCGACCGCGCTACCACCCGCCGCTCCACCAGACATTCCCCCTTCTACATGGCTCACGGCGTCGAGCCCCAGCTCCCTTTCGACATCACCACTGCCACATTCCTCATTCCCGACCTTACCACTCCTCTCTCCACCGTCAACCTCATCGCTATTCGCGCGTGTCAGCTCCAGATGCATGACGACGACCTTGCGAAAATCCGAGACAACATCATTAAGAGTCGTCTCTCGGCTGCTATGGGTTTCGGGCGAAAATTCGCCCATAATATCAAGACCGACTCCTTTGGTCCAGGAGATCTGGTTTTGGTCCGAAACTCCGTAGCCGAGAACACCCATGTTCGTAAAATCAAACCTCGGTATTTTGGACCCATGGTCGTCGTCAGGCGGAATCGCCACGGTGCTTACTCGCTAGCGGAACTTGACGGCACTATCTCTAAGCTTCGTTTCGCAGCTTTCCGAGTCATTCCTTACTTCTCGTGCACCGGTTCCGTCATCCCTCTCACTGACTTGCTCGACCCCCAAGACATCGCCACGCTTGCCAAGGAGGAGCCAGAAGAAGCCGGAAATTTTTTCGACAGTAATGGGTATGTGAGTGAGGACACTCAAGATCTTTTTAACCCCCCGGGAGATGTAAGGGCGTCGCAGCCCTTGAGCGCGAATCCACCCATTATCGACCATCTTGGTCTCAGCACGTGACTCGACTGCCTATCGCGGATGATCACCAAACCGCCACCAACTCGTGTTCAATGCGCCGTCCCTCCTCGCCTCGTTTCCCCCACTCTTCCATCTCCCCATCATCTCGTCTCACCCTCGCCGCTCCTTTCTATGGCCATACATGATTACATTCCCGATTCCGACCCTCACCCTCAATCATCCACTACTCCTCAAACGACCTCTCGTCCGCGATGTCGTCAAGGGTCCCGCCTCGGAACAGCCTAGCTCATCATTCTTCACTCTGCTCGCCGCCTTTCGTCTGTCGTCCTCAAAACCCTGAAACACGATCCATGCTTACACCCACGGCCGTTGAGCGGTCTAGAGCGGCGTTCTTTGTCTCGGACAAAGGCGCGCCCGACTTTTCTTTATTTTTCACCTACTTCTCACCCTCGTTTCACGACTTAGTGCGCCTCATCGATGCCACCTGCGTCGCCTCTTCGACCTCCCTCCTTCAACCAGTTAGACTCCTTGTCACCATTCTCCTTCTTCCTTGTCACCATTCTCCTCTTTGCTTTACTGCCCCGTTTCATCTTGACACTTGCCCGAGTACAGTACACGCCGTCGACGCCACTAGCGCCAGGGACCGTAAAACTTCACCTTAGCCTTACGACCGTCTATCCGTCCGTCTTTCGTAGTCTCTCGCTATCCCTTGGACTCCTTTACTTTACTTTTCCCCACTTCTACCCACTCTCCCTCACAACTTTCGACTTAGCGTTTGCGACGATGAGTTCCCTTACTTACAGGTACACGAGGTATATAAGGACTCGGAATCGCGCTCAGCAATAACATCTTTTTCCCGCATCTTATTTGACCGATCTCTTTTCCCTGCGTCTTATTCGAATCTCGTCTTCTTTCTCTCGCGTGATAAGTATCGACTCGACGGGGCAGGTCTAAATCGAAGACACCCGTCCGACTACTACGACTCATCGCCCTTTTCTGCCCCTTTCTAGTTACCTCCCGCGTCGTCAAATACGCGTGATCCGAGCTTCACTCGACGTCCTCGCCTGCTCGCTTCATCCTGAGATTACTCGCTCGTCCTGCGTCCATGATTTGGGCACTCGTTCCCGCCAAGACTTGGCGACAACTTCCCTCCTTTCCCCTTCTGTGTTTGGTCCCATCCTCAGCCCTCTCTTAGTCACTCACGCGCTTTCGAGCACGTACAACGCGTGCCTCAGAAATGGTCAGCAGGTGAAATGGAGCATAAAACTGGCCATCCTATCGCCGAGGCGCAAGGTGCAAAGTAGAAGCCGAGAAGCGTGAACCATCGGATCATATTGTAAAGGTACAATGATCATGCAGAGCAAAGTAAGGAAACCGTAAGATGAAGCATAGAAGATGAACGTCGTGACAGCAACTCTATCAAAGAGTGTGACAGCAAACCCTGTAGCAGGGCCCATAACCTGTTGCGCAGCAATGCACGCAGCTAACAGGAATGGTGTTCTCACCTTTGAGTAGGTTGAGAGACTATAGGAGTGGAGAGGGCACACAAGTGAGAAAGAGAGTGAATGTCTATTTGCCTCCCTCCCCATAGGAGGGTTTTTATACTCTATTGTCCTACCCTGACCATTTGCGTAAAAGTGATGAGTACAGGTGTCCACAATATCACGTTTTTACACACGCCTGATATAAACTACCACTTTGAGATAGGCATAGGGCTTCTCTCACTTGGAGAGTGTATTGTGCCCATTGTAGTACGTATCCTAACTACTGTAATAGGCAAACATACTACCGTAATGTCGTAACTGCTATAGATAAGGTCCTTACGTACTTATCTCGTTCCAACATCAACGAGGAGGGATGGATATGTTATGTGACAGTGAAGGTGAATTCCTAATGTCGATCCCACTACCACATAAGGCCCATTTTCGTCGCTCAAGTAATATCTGGGTTGCTGCATCAGGAAAATATCCGTTTTTCTTAATAGCACTTAAGTGTGCTTATTTATGCTTAACAGCACCTCTAAGCACTGCTAAGCCCAAAGCCACTAAGCACAACCATGCTTAGCCTAAGCTCAGTTGATTCATTAAAATGACTTGGCAAAGGCTTTTCCAGCTTATTCTGGACTTGGGCTGCAAAGCAGAGGTCTATGGACCAAATTTCCGAGGGAGGAAGATAAGAACTAAGCAACTCAAGCTTGGACCAAAGTTCAATAAGGAGATACTAAGTGACTTAAGCTTGAACTCAAGTTCAATAAGGACATACAGAAAAACATCAAAAATACATATTTATTCCATAGAATATGACAGAATAGTACACAATGGAAGTAGTTTTAGTACAAGGAGGCCCGCTGCCGCCGCCATTTCCGCCACATCACCGCCGTTGTCACCCTCGCTGCCATCGTTTCCTGCCTCCATGTCGTTACCACTGCTGCATCACCATTGCCCTCCGCGATCGCCATCGTCCTCCGCGTCACCATCGCCGCTACCCTCTGCATCACCGTGACCATCACCCTCCACTCCACTGCTACCGTCGCCCTCTGTGACGTCGTCGTCATCGACCTGGTTGCCATCGTTGTCAGTGTCGTAGCGGCGGATTGCACGCTGTGTGGGGTGGCATTGTGGCATCTCTTGCGCACTGTAGGGGGTGGCAGTGGCGGCGGACTTGTGCGTGGCGATGAGTTGGAGGCAGCGGCCACGGGCTTGTGTGCTGCAAGGTGGAGACGGAGGCGGCAATGGGGACTTGAGGGGTCTGTAACTCAAGTGATTAAACAAAAAGAACAAAAAAATAAAAAAAGAACATATCTTAATATAATGGGCCGAAGCCCAACATCGCGTTGGGTGGTGTGGGGGCCAAGGGACAGGGTGTGGTAGTGTGGTGGATTGCGTGCCCGCTGCGGTGTTGTCCCTGGAGTAGAGGGGGTGGCCCACGTGCAAAGGCAATACCTGGGAGAGAACCATTAGAAGAATAGTTAGAAGAAAAAAAAAAAAAACAAGAACAGAACAGAACAGATGCACCAGTTCAGTGGTGTTGATGTTGAAGCTTGAAGCATTGAGGTAATTACTGAAGAAGGGTACCCAGCGTGTCAACGTGTCAAGGGACCGTTTCCCATGCCTCAGATTCAGCCTCTGCCAGACCCATTTTTTTCTTCTAAGTCGAGTGTGCCCTCTGCCCAGTAGTGCCCACCATGACCACCACCGATGCCACTCCCACACGTGGACTCGGACTGCAAGTGTTACGATTGGACTCATCGGTACGAGCTATGGACTCATGGGGTTCTGACTACCCTAGTATTAGTCAGGGACAGTCATATCAGTCAGCGTTTCAAGGGCTATCACATGTATCGGACTTGACTCATACCTAGGATAGCCGTAGTAGGGTTTGAGCTATTACTGCTACTGGGTACCTTACGTTCAGGAGGAGCTTCAAAGCTCCTCGACAATTGTATATCTACCGTCGTACACGAAGACCGAGCTCTCCAGCTTGGTCTTCTTGAATCACCAGACGCAATTCCTTCACCGCTGCTCATTGCCTTAACAGTCTCCCTCCCTTTAAGTCTCTTGGTGCGTCTGGCCTTCATCTGGCAGATCGCAAGACAACGTATACGCCTGGTGGACTTAGCCCCAGTGCTGTGGACGATTGTGTTCTTACTACAGACGTGTATCTATCTCTGCTAAGTCGTTCTACGCCTGCATCGCCACTGTATCCCAGCTCAAGTCGAGCACGTTAGGACGGGCCTAACGCAACATTAAGACCAAGCTATTCAAAGACGCAACATGGTGGCACCCACAACAGCGGACCGGTGGGGCTGGAACCAAGTCCAATCATACATTATCCCAGAAAGAGGAGAACGAAACGTCCCCACACGCTATCTGAAAGCTGCCAGGTGGAGGACACACAGGGGAGAAACTGGATACTTCGTCGACTTCCCCAATCGACCAGATCGATACTACCCAGTTGAGTTCAGTTTCAAACATACTTGTTGGTGTATACTCGCAACAAACGACGCAGGAGTACGCACTGTGGTCAGACCAACAACGAGCGAATACCGGTGCAACATCCTAGAGAGCGAAGTAGTTCCCCCTGCAAGAGTAGGACCAATTGACGGCGCACCCATTGCCAGCACCACAGAAGAAGAAGACTCCGAGTCAGAACAAGACAGCGGAGAAGAAGACCACCTCTCTCAAGTAAACGCAGAAGAAGAGGAAGAGCTAGCAAACCTAGCACGAGGAATAACATTGAACGAAGAACCACAAGCTGAGCAGATAATCGTTCACTCACCCAACCAGATGACGACTACCCAATTAGAGCCAACCTTCGCATTACAACTCGACCCCATACAACTACCACAAGACAGAGTCCCAGAAGACCTACTCCCCATCGACCCCAGTACCGGACACCGAATGACCGCCGACAACGCAGCTCTTATGAGAGCAGTGGGCCCAGACGAACCAGATCCCCCAGGGGGAGGCAGACCCGGGAGAGGTGCAGGAGGAGGCCACCCATACAGAGGTGGCGGAGGACCAGGAGGGGCCGGAGGAGGACCCCCCAGAGGAGGAATCCCCAGGGTGGGCCCCATAGGTAACCAACCCCGAACCTCGGACAGACTACAGGGAAATCCGCCACAGGTCTTTAACAGCGACCGCACCAAGGCTCTACAGTTCAGAGCACAATGGAACCTTTACCAAGGAATCAACAGCACGAGCGACATCATGCGCAACTACTACCGCCGATCACTCTTATTCCTCGGATACATCCAAGGGGAACAAGTCAACGAATGGGTGATGTACATGACTGACTGGCTGATACGCCAGATAGATACCAGATTCCCGGAACACACCAGGCGCCTCTGGGAGGAAACCCTTCGCGCCTTCACTCGACGCTTCACCAATACTATGGAGAAGGAACAAGCGCAAATGGAACTACGCAAAGGCGTCCACATGAAGGATGGAGACATTGATAGCTACGTAGCAACCTTTGAACGACTAGCTCGCCAGGCTGACTACCACCTTGACGCTCCTCAAACACTGGACCTGTTCACAGCAGGGCTCCCTCAAGCATTGTTCACCAAGGTCTACGAGCAATACGAACCAACTACGTTCGAAGCTTGGAAGCAGGCAGCGATGAAGAAGCAACAGCAGTATATGCACCTACAGGCATGTCTTAACTCCCTTAAGCTTCCAACTCCAAAAGCTACCCCACGTCCTAGCCAATGGGGAACCCCTCAGAGTGGCTGGGCACCACGGAACCTCCAATACCGCGACCCAAATGCAATGGACACCTCAGCAGACCGAGCACAAGCCAGAGGAACACAAGCCAAGGACGCCCAAACAAGGCTCGTGGGAGCTGAATTCATACTGGACCGACAACGGCCCCCGTACCCCCCACGAGGCGGACCACGAGGACGAGGCAGAGGAAGGGGGTTTCCCCAAGACGCAAGGGAAGTAGTTTGCTATACTTGCAACCAAAAGGGGCACTTCAGTCGTGACTGTCCACAGCACCGCAATAATGCGCAAGGAAGTAACAATCGGAGGTCCGAAACAGACTACTACACCCAAGAACCAAGGGTAGAGGCATGCGTCGCAGCCACACTGCAGCAACAAGCCAAAGACTGGCTACAGGGGGTGGCCGGAGCACCAGATGAGGTGAAAGACCTAGTCCTTCAAGAACTGTGGGGAAGAGAGGATTTTCCAAACGCCTAAACCTGATGGCCTGGGTGAGGGCACTCCGTTGTAACTCTGTAATAATCACACGCTACCGATCATTGAGAATTCCAGTGTCCGTTCAAACAAGTTACAACATGGCTGAAGTAAAAGCATTAGTGGACAGTGGAGCCACAGACAGCTTCATTAAACCCACATTCGCGAAATGAATGGGGATCGGATTAAAGGAGCTAGACACTCCAAAAAAGATATGGAACATCGATAAATCTGAGAACAGAGCAGGACTAATCACACACTGCGCAGACCTCAAAGTAGAGACCAAGGGAACCAGCAAGGTAATGCGCTTCCTCATCACTGACACAGGTGACGAAGACATCGTCCTCGGATACCCCTGGCTAGCCACCTACGAGCCTCAGATTAGCTGGCAACACACTGTCATCAAAGAAGACGCATACCCAGTAGTCCTCCGGACTACACACCCTACAAAACGGGAAGTCACCATCGCATTCTCCCCAACAGAACCCACTGAGTTCACTGACGACGAAAAGCAGCAGGCAGTGTACAAGCTCAACAGGGAGTGGGAGGAAGTTAAAGCGCGCACCCTTGCCACCAACCTGGCCATACAAGCACAACAACACACCAGTGTCACTGCCATCCCGAAGGAATACGCAGACTTCGCCAACGTATTCAGCAAGAAGGAGTCACACCGATTCCCACCCAGACGACCCTGGGACCACGCCATAGAGTTCACTAAGAATGCCCCGACCGCAATAGAGTGCAAGATCTATCCCATGTCCCATGATAAAGACAATGCACTCCAGAAATTCCTTGACGAACAACTACAGAAGGGTTACATCCGCCCATCAAATCCCCTTACGCTTCGTCCTTCTTCTTCGTCAAGAAGAAAGATGGGAAACTGCGACCAGTGCAGGACTACCGAAAGATCAACTCTTTCACTGTGCGTAACCAATACCCCTTACCGCTCATACAAGATCTCATTATGGACCTTGGCAACGTGGACATCTACACCAAACTGGACGTCTGCTGGGGATACAACAACATACACATGAAAGAGGGCGACGAAGAAAAGGCTGCCTTTAAGACACGTTACGGTTTCTTCGAGCCACTGGTTATGCCCTTTGGCCTCACCAACACACCCGCCACCTTCCAAACAATGATGGACTTTGCCTGTGGGCCTACCATCCTGAAACACGAAGCCCTGGGCACCACGATCCGAGTCTACATCGATGACGTCGCTATAGCCTCACGCAACAGCAGGGAGGGCCACATCGCCGCTGTATGTGACATATTACGGGTCGCCAAGAACCTTGACTTGTACTTTAAGCCAGAGAAATGCATCTTCGGCGCGCCCTCGATCAATTACCTGGGGGTAATCCTTGAAAAGGGGGTGACTCGTATGGACCCCATTAAAGTCGCCGGCATCCGCGACTGGCCCACACCTACCACAGTCAAACAGGTCCGATCTTTTCTCGGCTTTTGTAACTTCTACTGTCTCTTCATTAAGGGCTTTGCCACCCACGCATGACCCTTAAATCGGCTTACAAGGAAGGACACGGATTGGCACTGGGGCCACGATGAGGACACCGCGTTCACAAAGCTCAAAAGCCTGGTCACGAGCGAGCCAGTACTGGCACACCCAGACACCTGGGAACAATTTGAACTGGAAGTAGACGCATCGGGATTCGCAGTGGGTGCCGTACTCTTACAGGGTAAGGAGGATGGTAAACGACACCCCATAGGATACTACTTGGCAACACTCAACAAAGCCGAGCGAAACTACGACATCTACGACCTCGAGTTGTTAGCCATCGTCAAAGCATTCCGCCACTGGCGCCCCCTACTGGCTGGTTCCCCTCACAAGATCAAGGTATTCTCGGACCACCTCAACCTACAGTACTGGAGATCCCCACAACGAATAAGTCGACACATCGCAAGGGAAGTCCTGGAACTCTCCGAATATGACTTCGAGATTCACCACATCAAGGGCACTGCAAATGGGAGAGCAGATGCACTTTCTCGAAGACTGGACTACGACTGCGGAGACGACAATAACAAGGACATAGTGGTTCTCCCCGACGCGCTCTTTGTACGGGCCACTCAAGTCGAGACCATGATGCCAACTACGATGACCATCGAACCTGAACAAATGGAACTACCGCACGCCACGTACCACCAAGACAAAGACCATCTCTGCCCCTGGATAGATGCACACCGACTAAAGAAGGTCGAGGGCACCTGGTACAAGGATGGAAGACGAGTAGTAACAGGCAGACTGTACGACAAGAGAAGTATTATTTCCGCACACCATGTACCTCCAGTTTACGGCCACCCAGGCATCAACAAGACATCGCAATTGGTAGGACGCTTCTACTGGTGGCCAAACCTCCGCCAGGACGTACTAGACTATGTCAAAGGGTGTGCCGAATGCCAGAGACACAAGGCAAACAACCAACCGACCCGAGCACTGCTTTCTCCAATATACCCAAACCCCAAGGCACTCCCTTTCGAAACTATCGCACTTGACTTCATCACCAAACTACCACTCTCACAAGGATTCGATTCAATCCTCACCGTCACCGACCACGACTGCTCAAAGGCAGCCATTTTCATCCCATGTAACGAAGAAATCACGGCAGAAGGAACCACTGCCCTATACGCTAAGCACGTCTTCTTACGATTCGGATTACCCACCAAGGTGATCAGCGACAGGGACCCACGCTTCGCATCCAAATTCTCGCGCGAACTATGTAACATCCTAGGCATCTCACAGAACATCTCCACCGCCTACCACCCATGGACGGATGGACAGTCCGAACGAACAAATCAATGGCTGGAACAGTACCTCCGTTTCTGGACCAACGAGCGGCAAGACAATTGGGCGGCGTACCTCCCTATTGCAGAATTCACGCACAACAACTGGCCTCACGAGACCACAAGGAAGTCCCCTTTCTACCTCCTAATGGGGTACAACCCACGCGCTGATTGGATCGATAGGCCATCACCCATCCCACAAATGGCACTACGAATCGATCAATTCCGAGAAGCGAGGGCCGAGGCCAAGGCACTCCTTATCAAGGCGCAAAGGTCGTGGGTCAAACACAAAGATATGCCCAGATACAAGGAAGGAGACCTCGTGTGGCTAGAAGGACGCCACCTATGTACCAACCAACCAACCGCAAAACTTGCACCCAAGAGACATGGCCCCTTTAGGGTGACACAGGTGATGTCCCCAGTTAATTACCGCCTTGAGCTTCCCACGCAGTGGAGCATCCATCCGGTATTCCACACAGATCTTCTCACCAGATATCAAGAAACTGCTATGCATGGGGCTAACTATCAACGCCCACCTCCAGATCTGGTAAACGGAGAAGAGGAATACGAGGTCGAGAAGATTCTAGACTCATGAAGATTTGGCAGAACCCGGAAACTCCAATATCTCATGAAATGGAAGGGATACCCAGACTCGGAGAACCAGTGGGTCGACCGGAGCGAAGTTTTCACCGACCAAGCCATTCAGGACTTCAAGGCGCTAAACCCTCGCCAGGAAATACATTTAAAGTGAACCCAGAGCGAGCTAAGTCCCACAGCAATCCCTGCTACACATGCCCACTCTGTCTCACTTTGAACCATGTCCTCCTGCTCTCTCCCCTCGCAGTCCACCATCGACACGGTGGTCCAGGCCCTCGTCACCCCCCACAGGCCAGTCACCCACGAGGACGCCATCGTGGTGCTCAACTCCTTCCCTCACCCTGCCATCGGGGGAATTGCCGACTCCCCCAAAGCGCAACCTGCTACCTATGAAACGGGGATCGGCAAGGATGACTCCCAAGCCCTACTCGAGGGCCAGGCAGCAGATAGCCTTGTTCAACACTCTGACAGACACGGTCACCCTGGACCTGTCCCGATACCACACCAAGTTCGGGCTGGTACAGCCATGGAAGGAGATCGTGCAGGAGTGGAGGGACAAGCAGCTACGGAGGGCGCAGCTGCGACTGCAGCAGCTGAATCACCGACGGCTGCTGACGAGGATGAATGGGGCCTCGGGGAGGACACAGATGGAGACTACACAGCTACGCACCCCCATATCCTTTCGACCACGGACACTGATAACCCCCGCGAAACTCCATACTCCCTCAACACCGACGGCTCCCCCATGTACAAGCGGGACCTCGGAGTAATGGGAGGACCTACTCACCAGCCCCTGGCTGTCATCAACACATGCACCCTGGCCGGCTTCACACGCAACGCCGGGGCAGACTATCTTCCATTCCGCATTGTCTCCCCCAACGGGGTTGAGTGCGAGGCCCGCTACCACCAGGTTATCATGGGGCCTGATCCTATGGTGGTAGGCATCATCGACGAGTCCGACAAAGTCTACGCCCGCCCCCTCTATGCCGCACCTCACTACAACTACAGCGGCAAGCCAATCTACCAGAACGAGGACATGGTCCTCTTCACCGAAGGCTTCGAGGACCAGGCGCATGTAGACCGCTGCCTTGCCTCCCTCCACGACATCTTGCTCTCGGGCGAGATCACCCGCTACCGCGCAGCTGATCAAGAGCTGCAGCGCCTCAACCAGCAGATCGACGACCTCATTGCCGCAGTAGGGGAGATACAGGGCAAGGTATCAGCCAGTAGGCGTCGACTGGAGATGGCTAATGCGCTAGAGCGCATTGAGGACGAGGCTAGGACCATGGTGGACTACGAGTTGACGAAGAAGAAGACACGCAGAGGATGCCGAGGGGCAACACAGTTGGTACGCACCCGGATTCTATACGAGGAGGAAGGGTCTGGAGCGTCGGGGCGTCGCACCTGAAGAGGGGGTGATGTTACAATTGGACTCATCGGTACGAGCTATGGACTCATGGGGTTCTGACTACCCTAGTATTAGTCAGGGACAGTCGTATCAGTCAGCGTTTCAAGGGCTATCACATGTATCAGACTTGACTCATACCTAGGATAGCCGTAGTAGGGTTTGAGCTATTACTGCTACTGGGTACCTTACGTTCAGGAGGAGCTTCAAAGCTCCTCGACAATTGTATATCTACCATCGTACGTGAAGACCGAGCTCTCCAGCTTGGTCTTCTTGAATCACCAGATGCAATTCCTTCACCGCTGCTCATCACCTTAACAGTCTCCCTCCCTTTAAGTCTCTTGGTGTGTCTGGCCTTCATCTGGCAGATCGCAAGACAACGTATACGCCTGGTGGACTTAGCCCCAGTGCTGTGGACGATCGTGTTCTTACTACAGACGTGTATCTATCTCTGCTAAGTCGTTCTACGCCTGCATCGCCACTGTATCCCAGCTCAAGTCGAGCACGTTAGGACAGGCCTAACGCAACAGCAAGCCACCACCACCACCACCACCACTCCAATGCAAGCCCCACGTGACAACGCACGCGGCATGCGGCGTGCCAGTGGTGCAAGTTGCATGACTACTCGCACAATGACTCCCGATGGCACAAAGATGGTGTGACAACGACGCGACAACAATGGTACGACCACGGCGTGACAGACACGACCACAGCGCGACAACGACACAACCACGGCGCAATAACAGCGTGAGTTGGCCGTGCGAAGACGACGCCGATGGCCGTGCGACCACGACCTTGACCACGACTGCGACGAAGCAGCCAGTGACGAAGCGGCGGCAGAGGGGACGGGGGTAGGGACAGCGGGGGATGACGGGAATGGCGACGTGGTGGGAATGGCGACATGGTGGGATTGGCAACGGCAGTGTGGGGGATGGCGACGGCAGAGGCAGCAGTCCTACTTGATATTTTTCTACTTGCTTGATACTGTACTTTTTTTAGCTACTTGAGAAACTTATGTGTCCTTAGATTTTACCTGTGCTTGATGAGTAATAATGACTGGTTTACTAAGCAAAAAATAAGCTGCTTGAGAGGCTTAGAAAGGGCTTAGAGTAAATAAGCACTAAATAAGCACTCTAAGCCCACTAAGAATTTGGGATATTTTCCTGATGACTGGCGACGAAACCGGCCTCGATATGTTGACTTTCGTACATGGGCAGAGTTGGACTATTTGTATTAACACCTAGATAGAGTCGCTATGGATTTTGTTTAGGCGATCTGAAGTGTAATGTGACATGCTTCAAGATGATAATAGCTCATTGTTGCAATACACGCTGACAACTCAGTAAGTCACAGGCAAGGCGTCGACACCACACTCAATCACCGGAAAAAATAACTGGCTCATCACCGTGACGACGCTAATGCCCATCTCCTATCGCCGCCTCTCATGTGAACCGCATAACAAAGAGCATCACCAAAACCGCAATTGCGATGACGACGTTCGATATCGCCAGACACGTCGATCTGAGTGCCTTCCAGCGGCGATCGCACAGCCACTCCCGCTCCCGCTTCATCACCTCATAGTTCGCGCCCACCTTCTCCTCCGCGACGTGACGCACCCCCTCTGGTCCGCCGCCAGCGTGCCGGGAGAAGTGCTCCGCATTCCGCCGCAGCTGGCCTGCCACGTGCGCTAGCTGCACCGCCAGCCCCTCCTGCAGCACCGCAGAGGCAGACGCCGCGTCGCCCATAGTGCGCCCCGCCGGTCGTAGACGGGCGTCCGATCCGGCGGCAGAAAGGTGCCGAGGCTCGTCAGTCGAGCCACGGAGCAGCAGGTCGACGTCTGTTGCAGCTGCTGCTGCGGAAGCCTCCGCATCCTCGGTGGTGAGAACACCTGACGTGGCGTGTGAGGGTGGTGCAAGGCGTTGGACCGTTGGCAGTATCAGGTTTTCGGGTGACGGATGGGGGGTGTGACAGTAGGAAGGAACGGCTCTAGACGTGAGGATTGAGGAGTGACCCTCTACATAGGAAGGAAACCCGATGATAAAGGTATTGTAGCATACACACATAGCGACGCACCTCGTTTACATTACGGATAGCATAGGGGCGTCCAGCCTGTCCAGCAGGCCACGGATGTCCGCGAGGCGCTTCCAGAGCTGTCTGAGCATTCAACTGGTTGGTGGCAAAGTCCCTTGTGTTTGGGTTTGGAGAATGTGGTGAAGAGCTCTCACGCCGAAGGTTGAATTTCATTGTCGAGCTACCCGTTTTCTGGTAATTTTCGCGTGCTTCAATTGATACAAGTAATACGTTGAGTTTTCTTACGACGAAGGGGTTCGGGGTCTCGCCGAACAAGGGACGCACCTAGAGTTCAATTTAGTATGTAGGCACATAAGAAATATATTTACAGGCGAATCTTATGGACCGTTAGGAACTGAAAGGGGCGACACTTGACTATTTGTTGGGACGTAGCTCGTCGAGCGAAGGAAGGTCGAAGAATCTGCCAAACATTCAGACACGAGAAGGGGGAAAACGTACTTCTGGAGCTCACGAAGGTGCTAGTCGTTGACCGAGCTCTCTTCGTGCTAGGCATTGAGGGAATATAGCAAGATCATGGGCAGGTCGGCGATCGCGGCCAATCTGTGAAGCAGAGGTGAATGCCACTGAATGGCCGACCCGTTCGTTCTTGAGCCAAAGTATGCGAAACGCAGCGACAGCATAGTAAGTTCACGCATAGTGCATAGAAGTGAATTGTTTTTGGGTCTACAGAGTCCCGAAATCACGGAGTGTGCCACGCGGATCTGTCCACGAACAACGCAGAAGCGTGCCGGAGTCATCGTTTGTATTGCTGTACTATCCTACTTCCGGGTCTTCGCTGATGTTTCCAATTCACTCATCCCTTGGCGGTGATCCTCGCAGCCAAATCTCGTGCAACCGCACATAATCTTGAAGAGTTCGCGTTTTCTTCACTCCCTTTTCACACCTCACCTAATCTGAGTAATAACCAACCAGTATTGCCACCAGCATCCAGAAGGAGGAAAATCGGTCAGCGAGTGGTCCACATCTACTGAAGACATCGCAGTGGAGCATCCTGGCACTGTTATACTAGGCGAAGTCATTGGTGAGGATGATGGCGATGAATTGCATCTCATCAATCTCATCCTCAAAATGGCAACCTCGTTTCTGTTCACACCCAATCTTCTCCAGATGCAACAACGCTCCCGCCTCTATGCCGCGGTCCATCGGAAAACGTACGATACTCCGCACGCACCGGTTCTCCCACCAGAGCCTGAGCCCAAGCTCCGGCCAAGAACACGTCCCAAAATACGACATCGTCCCAGCGTCATCGCCGACACCAACACCTGCCCTGGCTTTCAAGACTTTTCCTTCCCCCTTCTCTCCACTACGGCGCACCCCCGGAAGGCGGAGCGGAACACGATGTTCGGCTCATTTGCTGCGATCCGCGCGGAGGCAACGCTCCGCGAACCTGACCCGCATTAGGCCGAGCAGCGCCGCGGCGACTCGGATTTTGACTGGGGCAGCTCGACGTCGGCGGCGGCCGGGGTCGAGGACAGCGAGGAGGACGACAACGGGGACATGCTCGTGGACCAGGTCATTGGGGCTGATGCAGTGACTGCGTTCGTACGCCTCTTCGGCGTCACTTGTCGTCTGATGTACCGTCATCGTTGTCTTCGGCAAAAGAGCTCCTCGAAGCCTCGTCCCTCGTCCACGCCTTCCGCGACCGGGATCCCCTGCACGCCATCGGCCAACTCCAACTCAGTGTCAACCTCTTTGCCATTGCTGCCGATCACACTCTCGTCCTCCTCTTCGTCTTCATCGGTGCCCCCCAGGCAGTTCCTCGCCTCGTCCTACAAGTCACCCGCCCTGGCATGCGCCTTCCCGACGACGTCCCGTACTTTGAACGACTTTGCGGTCGGACTGTTGGACGGCCCGTCAAGGATATGATACGGGAAGAGCTTGACCAAGAGCAGGAGTTCAACGACGATTTGGACTTGACTCGGATTCGGACGTTGACGAGCATCATCGCGCGGATACAGGTACGTGAGTTTCTTCCACTATGTTTGCTGTCGATGGCTGATGCACTGACACCGCAGTCCTTCCTTGGTGAAAACGATGATATCCTCCGCGCTAAGGATCGCAAGCAACGAAACCGCATCTTCCGAGCCATCCACAACGACGAGTTCGAGGTCGTCCTCGACGACTTTATCGACCGTACACCTTTGTCAAGAGCGGTCTCGCCCGCTCATCCTTGTGCTTCTACGCGCGTCTTGTTCTTGTCGTACAGAGCTGCGACCGCCGTCGAGCCATTCGTGCTCACGAAGAAGCGTGGCAACAAGGCGCTCGAAGCAGCCCGACAAACGGCATCTGTCAGCCTCGAGATGGTCGTCGGACACAAGCGCCGCTTCGTGGGGATCTTCGGAGCGCTCCAGTGCTCTCGCTCCTGCCTATGGCGTGGCACGCACGCAAGTTGGTGCACGAGCTCGCACGCGCGTTTAAGCTAAATAGCAAGAGCGAGGGAAATGACGCGGCGCGCTTTACTAAGCTCGTCGAGACGATGCTTAGTCGTGTACGGGCAAGCGAGCGGAATGTGGCATGAATTTTGGCCAAGCCGCGGTGCAAGGGAAAGGGAAGAAAAAGGTGGAGAATGAAGACCACCCGCAAGATGGCTAAGTCGTAGGCGGAGTACGTTTCTACACAAAGCTAGATATGACGATCTGTGCTAATTTCTTTTTTTCTGGTTTCCGCACGAAAGATAGATTGCTCGAATGTCGGGCTCCAGGTGTTGTCAGCCATGTGATGGGAAGAGGGAAGTCAGATCGGTGCCATCGGCGGTGGTGGGTTTGACGCCCTGTCAGTGGCCATGATATCAGAATTTGGGCTCGCGAGCTCGCGCCGTAGTTATAATACAACATCAGGTGTACGACAAGCTGGCTTGTTACATCTTCGAGGTCGGGTAGAGTCTATACAACGTCTAGTACCACCAATAAAAAGAACTTCTCCGGACTTGGTGTGAGACGAGAGGGTCAGTGCTGCTGGTGTCAATAGCTGTTCTAATGTCATTCTTTTCGTGATGTTGTCAAAGGCGCTGGCTGTCTGAACGTTTGTAGCTCGAACGAGATATGGAACCTTGTTGGACGTCCAATTGGATGACAGATGGCTCTCTATAATTGTGAAGGAAGCAAGTAGGACTCGGACGAAATATTCGGTCTATCTTGTACTGATGCGGCATTGTACAATCGTTGCTATATAAACTAGAAATTGAAAGCGTGCAAACACACAACACGCCAAGGAGCGCGTCATCTTCAGATATTGGGGAACCGACCAGCTCAATGGGGAAGAGCAAAGAAATTGTATTGTTCGTGCGCGCTCAAGTGCAGCGAGAACAACTCCGTCGAGGGTGGCAGGGACAGGTATCATTAGATAAGATATATAAGCACAAACATGGTGCGCACGTGGAAGCAAGGGACGTCGACAGGTGTGCAGCGAGACGATTTGCGGAGCGTAGCACGGGTGGCATGGGTTGGCGTCGTAGAGCATAGGTCGATAGCGGATGGCGGAGAGGCTAGGAGGGCAAAGTCTTGCTTATGTATCTTGGCACCGATCTGGGTACTGGGAAAGGCGATAGGGCGAAGAGTATTTGGGGAGCTCGGCGCTGTGCTAGGTGAGTAGGATGTTGACGAAGAGAGACGGATGGTGTACCTGCAGAAAGCTCCTCAAGAAGGTTAACCTCATCCAAACCATGATAAAAGTCTTCGTACTCCTGTGTGCCAGTGAACGGCTCCGTGCTTGCGGACGCTGGGGACCTGGGAAGGTTCACTACCACGAGGAGCAGCGCTGCGACTATGCTTCTAGCCGGTGTCATGAGCACCGGCTTCTCCCACACGGTAATCAGCGCTGTAAGACAATGGGTTGCGTGAGGGTAGCCGGAAGAACGCGGGCGTCGAGAGTGTGAATGATGCAGTAGAAATCAGTAGCCATTACGCACCAGCGATGATGCACATCCGATGAACCGCAGCCTATACACCAGCCGTCTTCTCCCACAGGAGTGCAAACTAGCCCCGATCAGAACAGGGCCGCTGCGAAAGGCACAGGCGAGCAACCCCGTCAGGACTCAGAACATGCGCACAAGGACGCCAATCTCACACCTTACCATCGTCAAAACGAAGTCGCCAGTGCCGGCAAAGATAACCCCAAAAGAAATAACACTCCGAGAACAAATGCGACGATGCGTCCTCCATGCGCCAACGTTCGGTAGACTCCGTGCAAGAATGGGCCTTTGAAGAGGACCCCATGAGGCTGTTGCACCGGGTATGGCACAGGCGGTATGGTGACACGGTTGCCACCAAACTACGGACCGCCTGGAATGGGCGCGAAAGGCTTGACAACAAGGAGGGGGGCAAACTTGTGCGACGCTGGACTTGTGGTGTAATCTGGATGCGCATTATGCCGCTCTCAGGCACCGGCACGGCGACGGCCAGTGAGATACCACCGATCCCGATGAATGCTACAGTAGCAGGCGCGGAGAAGTACACTGCACGGCCTTCTGCATATTCTTGCTGAAAGAAACCCCTAGCGGAGGCTGGTCGCACATTCGCTGCAGCGTGCCCCAAGCGCATGGGGGAGAAATATTTGGGGCAATCATGACATGGGATTCGCTGTGGCTGTAAGGGTAGAAAGCGACAAGTAACGACGGGGTCTGAGTTGGCCCCCGATCGATATGATAGGAAGGACTCACCGAGACAGCACCGGCGACGAGAAGGGATAGTTGTGCATCTCATATCAATGTCTGTTCTCTCCGAGAGTGTGGTTTAGAAGGGAGGAGTAAGAGTGAGGAGTAGGCGTATCTGGTTCACGGCAAAGAGTCTCCGTCCATCATGCATCATGCATCATGTGGCAACCGATGAGCGCTATGAGCAGCTGCAGGACCTTAATCAGCTAAGTTCAGTCAGATGACGCCTGTAGGCCGCCTTAACTGCACCGCACCTGTTCACTCTAAGTCCATTTGAGACCCAAATTTATAGGGAATGCCAAGTGGACTGCAGTCGCTAAAGGCTGAGAGCACAGCGTTTCGTGAGTTTTTTTTTAAAAAAAAAAAGCAGGCGGAGGTAGCGATGTTATGCCGATAGGATTTACCTTACCGCAACCAAGAGTGAAACCCTCTTTTCCAGTCCCTTCTGTTACGTGATTGAATTTATTCCCTCGACAGCTGTGGGAGCATTCCGGGTTCCACAGCATGGGTTGGGCGTTATCGATTACATATCGTGGTCCTTAGACGCTCGAACCGCACGCTCTATCCCCCATCACTCTGACCTCCAAAACACTCTTCTATTCAGTACGGCCGCTGCGCAAGATTTGAAGCACAGGTAAATGTTCTTGAGTTCGTGCGTAGATGGGCCATTAATGCATTAACCCGTGTCTACTTGATAGTCACCCACTACTCCCGCTGTCTCGGGTATCGCGAATTTCAAGAAGAGGGTGCGTCGATCCCTTTTATTTGTGCAGCGTTGCTCGCTCAAAAACCATCCTTGGACAGCACCCAAATCGCCGGATCGGCTAGACGGCCAGCACATCGTCTCAGGCTCGGGCGATCGAACAATTCGTGTGTGGAACGCCACCACTGGAGAGACAGAGGCCCATTTACTGGTCACACGTATTCGTTCTGGTCTGTGGCATTCTCGCCAGATGGCCAGCGCATTGTCTCGTACTTCCATGATCGGACAATTCGTATGTTGAACACTGTAACGGTTGCTCGGCCGAAACCGGCCATTTCGTTGTTTCCGGTGAGTCGACGCCTTATCTCGGCCATCGCCACCAACTCGTACACTGGTCCTTATTCGTTTCGTCTCGCCTCATTCCCTCTCTCCACCATCTCGTCCCTAAACTTGTCGTTCCTTGCCTCGTCGTGTCCCCGTATCTCCCGCCATCGCCGCACGCCACTCGACCGTTCGCACCTTACCAGTAACGGTCAAGTCCATCTCGAAGTCCTCCAACTGCGACGCCGACAGCCTCAAGCGTTCTACGCGCCCTCCATCCGCCTTTCTTTCGCCATCTCCATTGTACCGCTCATCTCTTCACCCTCGGCCGATCGACTTCACGTCGTCGCCTCTCAAACCCGTTCTTTTGTTGGAGCTTTCTAGTTCGCGCTCTGTGCCTCGGGCACAGACGCGCTGCTTGTTTCTTTGAATTTTACTTACCTCTTTCTGACCGTTCTTTGCACTTGTAGTGCGCGTCGTCAATATCTTCGGCGCTGTTGTTCGTCCATGCGCTTCAGTTCACCGACACCCTACTTTTACTGCTACTCGCTCACGTTTACCTCGTGTTTTCACCCATCGACTCTCTCCCCACCTTCGACCATTCGCTTACCTTTCACCCACTTTTACACTTCTCCCTCACAACTTGACGACTCAGAATCGTTTCGTTTGTTTTGCCTTAGGTACTGACCGGATGTATAAGGGATTGTGCGTTCTCAATGACATAGTCGATTCCCCCTGTCTTATCTCTCGCTCGTGTGATTTCGACGACTTTTCGAGGCACAGGTAAAAGGGCACCCGACTCGTCGTTCTCTTTTCACATTTGTCTATCCTCCTGCTTCAAGATCGACTCTCTTCTCTTATTCGCGACTTTGTTCTGCTAACTTTCTCTTCTCAACTCTAGGTCCTTTCTTCGCGATCGTCGCTCTGACCTTCGTAGAAGACTTCTTCCTCTCGTTCGACTCGTCTCCTCCGACTCTCCCCAGACGCATTCGGCTTCGCACGACCGTCTCGCGCTTCCCGAAGCCTCTCGCTTCCGTCCTTTCCGACCTCCTCTCTTCGCCCTCCTCGACTCCGCTCTCTTCCTTCCTATCCTTGCCTCCCTTCTCCCCCTCGACCGAATCCGTGCGCGTATCGACCGTTTCGTACGCATTCCGGTTTCACCTCGCTCCCGTGATCTGGGAAAGCTATCAAGACTTGTTCTGTGATCTGCATCGTTCTCGCGTCTCGTCTCGGCTTTAGATCTTGGGCAACTTTTCCTAACCCCTCTCCTTCCTATATCCACCCTCTGATTTACTCACCCATGCGCTTTCGAGCTCGCACAATGCTACGACAGGAAATACAGAAAATACAAGCCACGTCTACTTCGCTGACCATTCCGTGATCAACGAGGGATGGATATGTGATAGAAGGTGAATTCCTAAAAGTGGATCCCGCTACCACATAGGGTGCATCTTCATCGCTCAAGTAATATCTGGGTTGCTGGCGACGAAACCATGTTGATTCTCGTACATGGGCAGAGTTGGACTATTTGTATTAACACCTAGATAGGGCTATTGATTTTCTTTAGGCGATCTGAAGTGTAATGTGACATGCTTCAAGTTGATAATTGCCCATTGATGCAGTACACGCTGACAACTCAGTAAGTCACAGCCTCACAGGCAAGGCGTCTACACCAGACACAATCACTGGAAAAAATAACTGGTTCATTGCGACGCTAATGCCCATCTCCTATCGCCTCTCATGTAAACCGAATGACAAAGAGCGCTCCCACTTCATCACCTCATAGTTCGCGCCCGCCTTCTCCTTCGCGACGCGACGCACCCCCTCTGGTCCGCCGCCAGCGCACCGGGAGAAGTGTTCCGCATTCCGCCGCAGCTGGCCTGCCATGTGCGCCGCCAGCTCCTCCTGCAACACCGCAGAGGCAGACGCCGCGTCACCCATAGTGCGCCCGCCGGTCGTAGGCGGCGTCCGATCCGGCGGCAGAAAGGTGCCGGGCTCGTCAGCCGAGCCACGGAGCAGGTCGACAACTGCTGCAGCTGCCGCTGCGGAAGCCTCCGCTATTCTAGCGTACACATAGCGACGCACCTCGTTTACGGATACCATAGGGGCGTCCAGCCTGTCCGGCAGGCCACGGATGTCCGCGAGGCGCTTCCCAAGCTGTCTGAGCATTCAGCCGGTCGGTGGCAAAGTCAGCTTGTGTTTGGGTTTGGAGAATGTGGTGAAGAGCGCTCACGCCGAAAGTTGAATCTCATTGTCGAGCTACCGGTTTTCTGGTAACCTTCGCGTGCTTCAATGGATACAAGTAATACGTTGAGTTTTCTGACGACTCATGGGTTCGGGGTCTCGCTGAACAAGGGACGCACCTAGCGTTCAAATCAGTATGTAAACACATAGGAAATACATTTACACGCGAATCCTATGGACCGTTAGGAACTGAAAGGGGCGACACATCACTATTTGTTGGGACGTAGCTCGTCGAGCGAGGAACGTCGAAGAATCTGCCAAACATTCAGACACAAGGGGGTAAACGTACCCCTGGAGCTCACGAAGGTGCTAGTCGTTGACGGAGTTCGGTGCTAGGCATTGAGGGAATATAGCCAGATCATGGGCAGGTCGGCGATCGCGGCCAATTCATGAATATGAAGCAGAGGTGAATGGCCGACCCGTTCGTTCTTGAGCCAAAGAAGTATAAAGTAATGCAAAACGCAGCGATAGCATAGTGTGTTCACCCGTTCAGGCTCAAATGCGGAACCAGAGGCCGTGAAAGCAAGTGAATTGACTGCTATATTGGGAGTCTTCGGAAGTGTGTTCAAGCACTATGGAGTGAGCCACGCGGATCTGTCCACGAGCAACAGAGAAGCGTGCCGGAGTCATCGTTTGTATAGCTGCACTATCCCACTTCCGGGTCTTCGCTGATGTTTCCAATTCACTCATCCCTTGGCGGTGATCCTCGCAGCCAAATCTCGTGCATCCTCAAGCATAATCGATATCCTTGAAGAGTTCGTGTTTTCTTCACTCCCTTTTCACATCCAATCTGAGTAACCACCACCAGCGTCCAGAAGGAGGAAATTCAGTCAGCCGTTACCACCAGTGCAATACTCATCGGTCTCGTCCACATCTAGTGATGACATCGCAGTGGAGCATCCTGGCACTGGTATACTAGGCGAAGTCATTGGTGAGGATGATGGCGAGATGGAATCGTCGTATACGTCGCGTCTCATCGATCTCATCCTCGAAATGGCAAGCTTGTTTCTCTCCAGACGCCAAAACGCTCCCTCCTCCCTGCCCCCGCCGCTATGCCGGTCCATCGGAAAACGTACGATACTCCGCGCGCACCGGTTCTCCCACCAGAGCCTGAGCCCAAGCTCCGGCCAGAACAAGTCTCAAAATACGACATCGTCCCAGCGCCACCGCCGACACCAGCACCTGTCATGGCTTTCAAGAAATTTTCCTTCTCCCTCCTCTCCACCACTCTTAAATCGACGCGCCGCATGTGATATCCACGGCGCACCGCCCCCCGGAAGGCGGAGCGGAACACGATGTTCGGCTCATTTAGTGCGACCCGCGCGGAGGCAACGCTGCACGAACCGGACCCGCATTAGGCCGAGCAGCGCAGCGGCGATTCGGATGTTGACTGGGGCGGCTCGAGGTCGGGGGTGGCCGAGGTCAAGGACAGCAAGGAGGACGACAACGGGGACATGCTCGTGGACCAGGTCATTGGGGCTGATGCGGTGACTGCGTTCGTACGCCTCTTCAGCGTCACTTCCTTGTCGTCTGATGTACTGTCATTGTTGTCTTCGGCAACAGAGCTCTTCGAAGCCTCGTCCTCGTCCTCGCCTTCTGCGACCGGGATCCCCTGCACGCCATCGGCCAACTCCAACTCGGTGTCAACCTCTTTGCCATTGTTACCACTCGCACTCTCGTCCTCCTTCATCTGTGCCCCCCAGGTTGTTCCTCACCTCGTCCTCCAAGTCACCCGCGCTGGCATACCCCTTCCCGACGACGTCCCGTGCTTTGAACGACTTTGCAGCCGGACTGTTGGACGGCCCGTCAAAGATATGATACGGGAAGAGCTTGACCAAGAGGAGGGGTTCAACGACGATTGGGACTTGGACTCAGATTCGGACGTTGACGATGAAGACAGCATCATCGCACGGATACAGGTACGCGAGTTTCTTCCACTATTTTTGCTGTCGATGGCTGATGCGCCGATACCGCAGTACTTCCTTGGCGAAAACGACAATATCCTCCGCGCTAAGGACCGAAAGCAGAGAAACTGCATCTTCCAGGCCATCCACAACGGCAAATTTGAGGTCGTCCTCGACGACTTTATCGACAGTTCACCGAGTACGTACCGTACACTTTCATCAACAGCGGTCTCGCCCGCTCATCCTTGTGCTTCTACATGCATTTTGTTCTTGTACAGAACCGTGGCCGCAGTCGACCCATTCGCGCTCACGATGAAGCGTGGCGACAAGGTGCGCGAAGCAGCCCGACAGGCGGTGGCGTCCGTCGGCCTCAAGATGGTCGTCGGACACCAGCGGCGCTTCGTGGAGGATCTTCGGAGCGCTCCGACGCTCTCGCTCCTGCCTATGGCGCGTTGCACGAGCGAGGGAAACGGCGCGGCGCGCTTTACTAAGCTCGTCAAGATGATGCCTAGTGGCTTACGGGCAGACGAACGGAATATCGGACGAATTTGGTCAAGCCGCCGCCGCATGGGCGCGGTGCAAGGGAAAGGGAAGGGAAAGGCGGGGAGAATGAAGACCACCCGCAAGATGGCTAAGTCGTAGGCGGAGTACGTTTCTACACAAAGCCCTAGATATGACGATCTGTGCTAATTTCTTTTTTTCTGGTTGGGCTGCACGAAAGATAGATCGGTCGAATGTCGGGCTCCAGACGTTGTCGGCCATGTGATTGGAAGTCAGATCGGTGCCATCGGCGGTGGTGGGTTTGACGCCCTGTCAGTGGCCGTGATATCAGAATTTGGGCTCGCCGCGAGCTCGCGCCGTAGTTATAATACAACATCAGGTGTACGACAATATGGCTTGTTACATCTTCGAGGTGGGGTACAGTCTATACAACGTCTAGTACCACCAATAAAAAGAACTTCTCCGGACTTGGTGTGAGACGAGGGGGTGCTGCTGGTGTCAGTAGCTGTTCTAACGTCTTTCTTTTCGTGATGTTGTCAAAGGCGCTGGCTGTCTGAACGTTTGTAGCTTGAACGAGCTATGGAACCTTATTGGACGTCCAATTGGATGATAGATGGCTCTCTATAATTGTGAAGGAAGCAAGTAGGACTCGGACGAAATATTCGGTCTATCTTGTACTGATGCGGCATTGTACAATCGCTGCTATATAAACCAGAAATTGAAAGCGTGCAAATACACAACACGCCAAGGAGCGCGTCATCTTCAGACATTGGGGAACCGACCAGCTCAATGGGGAAGAGTAAAGAAATTGTATTGTTCGTGCGCGCTCAGGTGCAGCGGGAGCAACTCCGTCAAGGGTGGCAGGGACGGGTATCATCAAATAAGATATATAAGCACAAACATGGTGCGCACGTGGAAGCAAGGGACGTCGACAGGTGTGCAGCGAGACGATTTGCGGAGCGTAGCACGGGTGGCATGGGTTGGCGTCGTAGAGCATAGGTCGACAGCGGTGGCGGAGAGGCTGGGAGGGAAAAGTTATGTATCTTGGTACGGATCTGGGTACTGGGAAAGGCGATAGGGCGAAGAGCATTTGAGAAGCTCGGCGCTGTGCTAGGTGAGTAGGATGTTGATGAAGAGAGAGACGAACGGTGTACCTGCAGAAAGCTCCTCAAGAAGGTTAACCTCGTCCAGACCATGATAAAACTAATTGTACTCCTGTGCGCCAGTGAACGGCTCCGCGCTTGCGGACGCTGAGGACCCGGGAAGGCCCACTTCGCGAGGAGCATTGTTGCGAGTATGCTCCTAGTCGGTGTCATAAGCACCGGTTTCTCCTGCATGGTAATCAACGCTGTAAGACAGACCGATGGGTCGCGTGAGGGTAGTCAGAAGAACGCTGCCGAGAGAGTGAATGATGCAGTAAGAAATCAGTAGCCATTACGCACCAACGATGATGCACATCCGATAAACCGCAGCCTACACACCAGCCTTCTTCTCCCACAGGAGTGCAAACTAGCCCCGATCAGAACAGGGCTGCTGCGAAAGGCACAGGCGAGCAACATCGTCAGGACTCAGAACAAATGCACAAGGATGCCAATCTCACACTTACCATCGTCAAAACGAAGTCGTCAGTGCCGGCCAAGATAACGTCGAAAGAAATAACACTCCGAGAACAAATGCGACGATGCGTCCTCCACGCGCCAACGTGCGGTGGACTCCGTGCAAGAATGGGCCTTTGAAGCGGACCTCATGAGGCTGTTGCACCGGGTATGGCATAGGTGGTATGGTGACACGGTTGCCACCAGACCACCGACCGCCCGGAATGGACGTGAAAGGCTTGACAACAAGGAGCGGGGCAAACTTGTGCGACGCTGGACTTGTGGTGTAATCTGGATGCGCATTATGCTGCTCTCCGGCACCGGCACGGTGACGGCCAGTGAGATACCCCCGATCCCAATGAATGCTACAGTAGCAGGCGCGGAGCAGTACACTGCATGGCCTTCTGCATATTCTTGCTGAAAGAAACCACTAGCGGAGGCTGGTCGCGCATTTGCTGCAGCATGGGGGAGAAATCTTTGGGGGGGATCATGACATGGGATTCGCTGCGGCTGTAAGGGTAGAAAGCGATATGATAGGAAGGACTTACCGAGACAGCACCGGCGACGATAGTTATGCATCTCATACCAATGTCTGTTCTCTCCGAGAGCGTGGTTTAGAAGGGAGGAGTAAGAGTGGCTGTTTGGGAGCGAAGAGTAGGTGTACTCCCGTAGAACACAATCAAGTGTATAGGACAGAGCCTTAACTGCACCGCACCAGTTCACTCTAAGTCTGTTTGAGACCTAAAATTATAGGGAATGCCAAACAAGTGGTCTGCAGTCGCTAAGGCTGAGAGCGCAGCGTTTCGTGAGTTTGAAAAAAAAAAAAAAAACAAAGAGCTGGCGGAAGTAGCGATGGTATGCCGATGGATAACGGCGTAGATTTTACTGCAACCAAAGTACAGCCCTCTTTCATCTTTTACGTAATTCCCAGCCCAGCACTGGACAACACCCTTGACAGCTGTGGGAGCATTCTGAGTTCCACAGGGTTGGGCGTTATCGTGGACACCTCGTGGACACCTAGACGCTCGAACCGCACCTCACTCTATCCCCCATCACTCTAGCCTCCAAAACACTCCTCTATCCAGTTTGGCCGCTGCGCAAGATTTGGAGCACGGGAAAATGCTTTCGGATTCGTGCGTAGATGGCCATTTAGCTGCGACATTCTTGATGTTAACCCACTACTCCAGCCCAGGCCCCTCAGGATCGCGAATTTCTGGAAGAAGGTGCGTCGACCCCTTCTTTTTGTGTAACGATGCTCGCTCAATAGTCCTTGGACAGCACTCGAATCGCCGAATCGCAGGGAAGCTTATCCCGTGTTGAGGTGACTGGTATGTACTGGAATCCTAACTCGTTGATGCCTTGATAGTCGTTTATGCCCTTTGTTAGTCCTCCGGGCGCACGATCTCCCAAATATCAAGAAACGGCGAGGCCTGAAGAGGTCCTTCTATGTCACTATAACCCATGATACGACAACGAAGAAGACGAAAAGCGGCCGGATTGATGGCCCGACGGTGCACTGGGACCAGCCGCTTGGCGTCTTGTAGGACTTTTCTTTTTGTCTCATTTTTTTTTGGCTAAAAGTTCGGTTCAGTTCTACACAACGGTCTTCACATCTCATACTACGTCTTTATGAGAAGCGGCGCTTCCACGCCGATGTCGTCGTCGGAACGCAAGAAATAACAATACCCGTCGAAACACAAACGGGTTCGTATCTTATTACACTTTACTCACATGACTGGCTGAACAGCTTGTAGAGGTCCCTTATGTCCTCACCAACCACGACGAACAGTCTGGACAGTCGAACCAACCGGTTACGCTCTACTTAACGATCGTTGTGTCACCTCCCGAGAATGCTCTCCGAGACGCCGACGGAGCTATGACAACAATTAATCTCTCGAATAAATGGGAAGGTGCTCTCGTGAGGATCAAGTGGGTGGTGGATACGTTGGGTCCAGTTGCAGAAGTGCGTCACGACATCCTTTTTTTGCCGATCCTTGACTGAGCCGAATGTCGTGCTCAGCTCCACCCGATTGCAAAGATGGCACACGGTCTACTCTCTGCGATCCCCAAGGTGATCTATTCGCGCTATTGTCGGATTGAAATACTTATTCAACGTTTATTTGTGTGCTAGACCCTCCTAGAACAGTTTCAACGCGACGACAACGTCCAAACGTTACTTGCCGCTATACATGATGCGTTTGATTTTCGCAAGCCAGGAAGACCGTTTCAAAGCGATCCGACGTGATTCAAGTTCCAGGCAGGCACAAATCCTTACGCTTATGTTGCAGCATGCCTGTAATTGTTGTGACTTTATCCGATCATACGCAAACGATTCGCAATTCTGTACGTAATATTTACCCATTTCACTGGCCGACGTAAACATGCAGTTTGTCAGGGGAGCGACTGTTGAAGAATCCAGGCGGCCAAGTCGACAAAAAAATCGAGGACTTCCGCAGCGCGCTTCTCGAACAGCGAAAGGCTTTCTTGGATGAGGCTACGATCACTACAGAGATAACCGCACTCCAAATTCTGGACGATGTGGGAATCGTTTCGGGTCAGCTTGACGGGATGGCTACCCAGTTGAAGTGGGTGTCTAGCCAAGTGTCAGACGCAGGTACATAGACCTGATACCTGGAAGGTCATCGATCTGACAGTCGTTATAGAACTAGACAGAAAAATCGGAGAAATCCCATATGGGACGGGTTCACGATTCACGCCCGACAAGGGTTGTCTTACCGGAACGCGCACGGCGTTTCTGGACTTCATCGTCAATTGGGTGAACGATCCCGCTTCGGAGCGTTGTCTCGTTCTTTTCGGGCAAGCAGGCACTGGAAAATCATCGATTGCGCACGAGATCGCGCGTCGCTTCGACAAAATGCGTCGTCTTACGTCATCGTTTATCTTTTTGCGGAAGGAGCAATCCAAACCTTACCACCTCTTCACGACTCTTGCTCGCGATCTTTCCGACCGTTATCCTTCGTTCAAAGCCGCGCTGGGAAGGGCCGTAAAGGACAACTCTTCTCTTCGAACTGGAACACGTGACTATGGTACCCTGTTCGAATCCCTTATCCTGGCGCCGCTTAAGGATCTGCACATTGTTGGTCCTATCCTTGTCGTAATCGATGCCTTGGACGAGAGTGGGGAACGCAACTGGTAGAAAGGGACTACACACATTTCTCGCTAAAAACCTCATCAGACTCCCGTCGAACTTCCGCGTGCTCATCACCTCGAGACCAGAGGACGGTATCGGGTCTGCGCTCGATGGAGCGCAATCAGTCAAGATCAAACACATGAACGATGCTAAGCTGGCTGTTAGAACGCATGACGATATTCTCGACTTTCTTCGGGAGGATCTCCCTTCGGACGAGTTCAGAGATTATGGCGTCGATCTGGCAATAAAGGCGGAGGGTTTGTTTCAGTGGGCGGCCGTTGCCAGTCAATTCATCCTAGATCCTCCCGGCCGCTTTGGTTATAGCAGGGAAAGGTGTATAAACCATCTACTGAAGGCCAGTGCAAATCGCGAAGGACAAGACCCGTTGGATGAGCTATACAAAGAAGTCCTTGAAGGATACTTCACAGACCAAGAAGCGCGATTTCTTTTCCGCTCTGTCGTGGGACAGCTTATCACTTCAATCGAACCCCTCAGTATCCGCTCCCTGACCATGCTGCGGCGATACACCTCCTCCGACGGTGATGCCGTCATCATATTGCTCCGTCGCCTTGGCTCATTGTTAAGCAACGTCAATTCATCCGATGAAAACCGTCCCATCATTCCTCTCCATACATCCTTCCGCGATTTCCTCACGAATGAAGTGAAGAGCGGTAAAAACTTTTATGTGAGCCTTCGTGACGCCCACCATCAATTGGCCCATTCCTGTCTCTGTCTATTACTCAAGGACCTTAAATTCAACATCTGCAACCTCGAAACGTCGTATTTTACCAACAAGGATATCACAGACGTTAACTCCCGCGTTCGTCAACACATCCCACCTGCTCTATCGTACGCGTGTCGCTTCTGGGACGATCATATGGAACATATTGGTTTCGAAAAGGATCTTTTCGGAAAACTTCGAAGTTTGTTCGAGAAGAAACTTCTGTTTTGGTTGGAGGCCCTTAGCTTGACAGGTGACCTGGGTCTTGCCTCTGCAGCGTGCTCGGCTCTGAAGAAGTGGTTAGCCTCTGGTCAAGGTGTGAGTGCAAGTGCTGATTCGATGAGGAAGGCAAACAACTAACAACTAGGATCGCAACAGGTTTCTCAAACAGAACTGGAGAATTTCAGGTCGTTCGTCGATGATGCCTCTGTATTTATACGACATTTCGGGATGACGATGGCAAAGAGTGCTCCACATGTGTATCTTTCTGCTCTACCATTTGCGCCGTCTTGTTCTCCTGTCTCTGCACATTATTCGAGCTCATTTCCTGGAACATTACGGGTGGAACGTGGGCGATTATCTCATTGGCCATCTTCGGAGATGGTGATTCGAGACGTTGGGAGCGGGGTCTTGTCCATTGGAATCTCACCGGATGGCCAGCGGATCGTGTCAGGCTCTTTAAATGGAACAATTCGTGTGTGGAACGCGACTACGGGAGACACAGAGGCTGGCCCATTTACTGGTCACACGTCTTCGGTCTGGTCTGTGGCATTCTCGCCAGATGGCCAGCGGATCGTGTCAGGCTCAGACGATCGAACAATTCGTGTGTGGAACGCGACTACGGGAGACACAGAGGCGGGCCCATTTACTGGTCACACGTCTTCGGTCAGGTCTGTGGCATTCTCGCCAGATGGCCAGCGGATCGTGTCAGGCTCGGACGATGGAACAATTCGTGTGTGGAACGCGACTACGGGAGACACAGAGGCGGGCCCATTTACTGGTCACACGTCTTCGGTCTGGTCTGTGGCATTCTCGCCAGATGGCCAGCGGATCGTGTCAGGTTCTTCCGATCGAACAATTCGTGTGTGGAACGCGACTACGGGAGACACAGAGGCCGGCCCATTTACTGGTCACACGTCTTCGGTCAGGTCTGTGGCATTCTCGCCAGATGGCCAGCGGATCGTGTCAGGCTCTTCCGATCTCACAATTCGTGTGTGGAACGCGACTACGGGAGACACAGAGGCCGGCCCATTTACTGGTCACACGGATTCGGTCTTGTCTGTGGCATTCTCGCCAGATGGCCAGCGGATCGTGTCAGGCTCTTCCGATCTCACAATTCGTGTGTGGAACGCGACTACGGGAGACACAGAGGCCGGCCCATTTACTGGTCACACGTCTTCGGTCTGGTCTGTGGCATTCTCGCCAGATGGCCAGCGGATCGTGTCAGGCTCTTCCGATCTCACAATTCGTGTGTGGAACGCGACTACGGGAGACACAGAGGCCGGCCCATTTACTGGTCACACGTCTTCGGTCTTGTCTGTGGCATTCTCGCCAGATGGCCAGCGGATCGTGTCAGGCTCTTCCGATCTCACAATTCGTGTGTGGAACGCGACTACGGGAGACACAGAGGCCGGCCCATTTACTGGTCACACGTCTTCGGTCGAGTCTGTGGCATTCTCGCCAGATGGCCAGCGGATCGTGTCAGGCTCGGACGATCGAACAATTCGTGTGTGGAACGCGACTACGGGAGACACAGAGGCCGGCCCATTTACTGGTCACACGGATTCGGTCTTGTCTGTGGCATTCTCGCCAGATGGCCAGCGGATCGTGTCAGGCTCTTCCGATCGAACAATTCGTGTGTGGAACGCGACTACGGAGACACAGAGGCCGGCCCATTTACTGGTCACACGTCTTCGGTCTGGTCTGTGGCATTCTCGCCAGATGGCCAGCGGATCGTGTCAGGCTCGGACGATCTCACAATTCGTGTGTGGAACGCGACTACGGGAGACACAGAGGCCGGCCCATTTACTGGTCACACGTCTTCGGTCTGGTCTGTGGCATTCTCGCCAGATGGCCAGCGGATCGTGTCAGGTTCTTCCGATCGAACAATTCGTGTGTGGAACGCGACTACGGGAGACACAGAGGCCGGCCCATTTACTGGTCACACGGCTTCGGTCTTGTCTGTGGCATTCTCGCCAGATGGCCAGCGGATCGTGTCAGGCTCTTCCGATCTCACAATTCGTGTGTGGAACGCGACTATGGGAGACACAGAGGCCGGCCCATTTACTGGTCACACGTCTTCGGTCTGGTCTGTGGCATTCTCGCCAGATGGCCAGCGGATCGTGTCAGGCTCGGACGATCGAACAATTCGTGTGTGGAACGCGACTACGGGAGACACAGAGGCTGGCCCATTTACTGGTCACACGGATTCGGTCTCGTCTGTGGCATTCTCGCCAGATGGCCAGCGGATCTCTTCCGACCGATCAATTCATATGTTGAACTCTACGACAAGAAATACAGAACCTACAAGCCACGTCGACTTCACTAACCACTCCGTGATCAACGAGGATGGATGGGTATGCGGTAGTAACGGTGAACTCCTAATGTGGATCCCGCCACCACATAGGGCACATCTTCATCGCCCAAGTAATATCTGGGTTTCCGGCGAATACGAAACCCGCCTCGATCTGTCGACTTTCGTACATGGGCAGAGTTGGACTACTTGTATTAACACCTAGATAGAACCGCTATAGTAATCCGTGGATTTTCTTTAGGCTGTCCGAACTGTAACGCGTAACGTGTCGTGCTTCAAGTTGAGAATTGCTCAGCGAGGCAGTACGCGCCGACAACTGAGCAAGTCATAGCAAGGTGTCGACTTTGCCACCAAGTGACGTGCGTTTGTCGAGCAATAAATCGCCCACACACACATTCAATAACCGAAAAGCAAACTGGTTTATCACGACGCCAAAGGTCGGCTCCCATCGCCCCATCTAAACCAAATGACAAAGAACACGACCGAAATCGCAATCGCAACAACGACGATGCTCGACATCGTAGACGCGTTGTTCCGAGTGCCTTCCCGGGATGATCGCGCAGCCGTACGCGCTCCCGCTTCATCACATCCAGGTTCGCGCCAGCCTTCTCCCAGGCTGCCGGCGCGCCAGGGACGTGCTCCGCGTTCCGCGATAGTTGGCCAGTCATTTTGCGCTGGCTGTTCAGTCAGCTCCACCTGCAGTGCCGTGCTGTGCTGCAGCAGCGCAGGTCCAGACGCCGTGTCGCCCCCGGTGTTATGCGTTCCGGCTGTAGACGGTGTCCGATCCGGCGGCAGAAAGGGCTCGGTCGAGCCAAGGAGCAGGTCCGCGTCTGCTGCAGCTGCAGCTACGGAGGCCTCCACATCCTCAGTGTTGAGAAGCTCCGATGTGACGTGTGATGATTGTGCAAGGCGTTGGACCGTCGGCAGATCGGGTTTTGGGGGGACGCATGGGGACGGGCACGGTAAGGTAGGAAAGAGAGGCCCTAGACGCGAGGGTTCAGGCCTTCAAGAGCGACCCTCTAAAAAGGAAGGGAAATCAGTAAGGCCTCCTAGCATATAGAAAGGGGCGCACCTCGTTCATAGATAGAACACGCCAGCCTAGCCTGTCCAGCGGGCCGTGGATGTCCTTGAGGCAATTCAGGAGCATTCCGAGCATTCAGCCAGTCAGTGTCAAGGTCCCGTTGTGTTTGGGATAATGTGGTGAAGAGTACCCACGCCAAAGGTTGTCTTGCTCACGTTTCCCAGTATTCCCAGCAATTTTCGGGCGTGCTTCAATTGCTACAAACTTATACATTGAGTTTTCTTACGAGGGGGGGTCTTACTGAACAAGGGACGCACCTGTAGCACTATCTCCGATTTGAACCATTGCAGTAAGCTGCATCCCGTACCTCAGTCGACCTCGTTGATGGATTTGTGGAGACAAGGCAGACGAGGTCTTGGATGAGGTTAACCCTATCGTGGGACGACCGATTCCGAGTCTTTGACTATCATAATTACGGAAAGTAGAACGAAGGGGATATTTTGGCTGCAAGTAGGTACTGTAATCGCGCAGTGGTTGGCGGTACAGTAGCTCAGCATGGTGTGCTGTTGGGCATGTGGCTGTGTGAACCAACACCTGAACCGTACTGCATCGGACTCATCTGAACTATCGCAGCTGCTATAGCCTGTTTCTCAAGCCTATCACGTATACGTCGCGCTTCATAGGCCTCATCCCCGAAAAGGCACACTCGCTTCTGCCCACACCAATCTTCTCCTCCAGACGCAAAAACACTACCTCCTCCCGCCTACCCGGGCCTGTCCCTGTCGCTGCGTCAGTCCATCAGGAATCCACACGCACTGGCTCTTCCATCAGAGCCTACTAGGCTCTCCCACCAGAGCCTAAGCCTAAGCTCTGGCCAGCAGTTCCAAAAGACGTCATCGTTCCAGCGCCATCGCCAGCACCAGTGCTTGCTCTAGCTTTCAAGAAATTTTCCTTGTCCCTCCTCTCCAGCTCTCGTAAACCGAGGCATCGCGCGCGATGGCTGCGGCACACCGCCATCCGGAAGGTGGAACGGAACACAATGTTCGTCTCACCCGGAGCGATCCACGCTGCGCGAACTGGACCTGTGTCAGGCCGAGCAGCACCTGGGCTATTCGGACGTTGACTGGGGCGGCTCGACGTTGGGGTGGCCGAGGTCGAGGACAACAAGGACGAGGATGACGGGGGCATGCTCGTGGACCAGGAGATTGGGGTCGATGTGATGACTGTGTTTGTACGCCTGAAATGCCCTCCTCCACGTCACCCTCCCTGTCATCTGAGCTACCACCATCATCGTCTTCAGCAGAGGAGCTCCTCCAAGCCTTGTCCTCGCCTTCTGCTGCTGGGGTCCCCCACACCCCATCGGTCAACTCCAACTCCGCGTCGACCGCTTTGCCATTACTGCTACTTGCACTCTCGCCCTCCTCTTCGTTTTCATCTGCATCCTCCAACCCTCGCCTCGTCCACCAAGTCACCCGCGCTGACGTGTGTCTGCCCGGCGACGCACCACACCTTGAAGTCGGGCTGTTGGACTACCCGTCGAGGATATGATGCGGGAAGGGCTCGATGAAGATTGGAATTTGGACTTGATTTGGACATTGGTGACGATGACAGAATCATCGAGTGGATACAGGTACGTGAGTTTCCTTCCACTAAGTTGCTGAGCGATGGCAGATGCACTGCGCAGGACTTCGTTGATGAGAACGACGTTATCCTCCATGCCAAGGATCGCGAGCAGTGAAACGCATCTTCCAGGCCATCTACAGCGGCAAGTTCGAGGTCGACCTCGACAACTAATCGACAGCTCACCGAGACCCCACATACATCTTCATTATCAGCAGTCACTCCCGCTCATCCTCGCGCATCCTGTTCTTGTTTCTCAGAACGCAGTAGGGACAAGTACGTCTCTACAGGACTCCATGATCAATTGGAGCGAAGAAAGCCGAGCGTGCAAGCGTCTGCACGAGCTAGAGCGAATCACCGTCGCCGTCGCCATCATGAACCCATTTACGCCGAAGAAGAGGTGCGGCAAAAAGGCGCACAAAGCAACCCGACAGGCGGCGGTGTCTGTCAGCCTTGAGACGGTCGTCGGACACGTTCAGTGCTTCGTGCAAGATCTCGGGAGTGCCTCAACGCTCTCGCTCCCCCGCCGACGGTGTGGCACAGTCACTTTCTACACCAAGCTCACGAATCGATCTTGGCCGATACGACCTTTGTACGTCATGAAAACGTGATTGCGACCCGACCCGATGTCCCCGATTCAACACCAACTAGTGCATAGCATGGGTTTACAAACCCGTGCGGGTATTCGCTACCCGGTATGCCGGGTACAGGTACGGGTTGGTCACAAGGTACCCGTGCCAGACCCGTACCCACTGTGTGGGTTTCACAGGTTTTTGGACTTTTTTCACAGAACTACTAGAATTCGAATATGATGGTCATTACATTACTGTATTGTGCTATGAGGTAGTTGGCTACAATTACAGTAGCCAGCTAGTGAGCCCCAACTCCATCCGGCCAAGGTATGCACAGGGCTTTGGGGTGTGCAGTGTCGCAGGGTGTCGCGCAGGTCTCTGCGGAGCACGAGCTGCCGTATATAGGTCTGTAGCAATCACAGACGTGTCGGTGTGAAGGGGCTAACACCGCGCACGAGTGCGGCGTGGTCGGGAACGGAAACATGGTCAGTTTATTGCAGGTGGCCGAAAACAACTGTACACGCTTCTGCACGGCACTAAACTTCGCAGAGGTTGCCATTGTGGTTGGGAATAAGTCAGGATCGAGTTGCTAAGGCCGCATGTAAGTGCGGCGCACTGAGGAGTGGAAGCGGTGAGCCTCACTGAGCTCAAAAGTCCGAAATCCAAGGATGAGGATCAATAACTCACCATGTACTACTTCTTGAGGCTGCTGGTGGGGGTGACAGTTTTGAGCGATGATCCAGCCCTAGTACCTGAAGGCACTGGAGAAGGCAATGGCAGTGAAGCCTAGGTAACCGTACTGCTGAACAAATTGAGCACGTGCCTGCACGCACTCTTGCAGCGTCTTGCCTATCTCAGACATCAATGCCTGCAACTGCATCACACCCTATCTCTGACATCAACGCCACACTGCAACTTCAAGTTCAATCTGCCCCATCTCCTTATCCATCTCCCTTTTCTTCATCCTGGGCCTATCCTCAAAAACATTCAAAGTAGACTTCTCCCATCATATTCGGGCTTGTGGCTCATTCTTCACATTCCCCAGCATGCCACATTCGTGTGCGGCCTTAACGACTCGAACCAGACACATTCCCGACCCAGGTGGCCGCACATGCAAAGTTTCGGGTTGCGCGCAAGCGTGCATGACCATTTCCAACGACCTGCAACCAACCAACCCCATTTCTAGACCCGACCACGCTGCACTTGTGTGCGGCGTTAGCCACTCAATACCGACACGTCCGTGATTGCCACGGACATATATACGGCAGCTCGCGTCGTGCGGAGGCGTGCGCGACACCTTGCAACACTTCACACCCACAAAACCCTGCCTTGCGCAAAGCTGCCTGATGAACTTGATGGGTCTGAGGCCGAGCTACCAGATAGTGACCACGACCATGTATACAAGTAGTACAACTAATTGCTAGGCTTGCCATTACAATGGCTTTGTGTAAGACGTTGAGAGCCGCTTGAACGGCAAGGGTCACGTGTTGACCCGCAGTGCCAACCCGTGCGGGTTTTCTGTACCTGCATGACCCACCGGAACCCATACCTGTGGCCACGGGAACCCATACCCATGAGCCCGGGTATGGGTTTTGGTGGGTGTGGGTCTGGGTAGAGGTCTAGTCACCCATGGGTTACCCACGCTATGCACTAACACCAACCTTGGCAGAGACCGCTTCCTCTTGCCATATCCACACTAATGACCCACAATAACACTAGCAATGGCCCCCGACCATCAGCATAGGGCCAAGGTCAGTGGGACAAGCGCTACCACTAAAATATGAGCCAAAAAGGAGTTATCCAAACAAGAGCCACACGGCAAGCAAAAGATAGGCGTGTCAAGGCAGAAGAACATAAGGAGACAGTATGTAGCATTTTGTTTGCCTCTGGATTGCGCCATGTAAATGAATCTCACAGACATGCTCGTGTTGTAGGCATCATGTGTGTGCCGTCCAATAACATGCGAGAGGCATCGCAGATACGACTCCGCAGAGGAATGTGCTCAAAATGCTCTATGCCTTGATCCACGGTTCACTAGGGCGTGCTATCGTCGGGGCCTTGCACACAAGGGGAACCTCCAACTCGCCGCAGCTGTTGTTGGTGCGTTGACCCCCCTCGTGTCTTGACGCCGAGCAGACCCATCGAGACTAAGGGCTGGCACACTCACGCAGACTTCATGACCATCCTCGAATAACAACCAAAGCAAGGAAGGCGCTTGATGAGACATTCACCCTCATCAGTGGTGGCGCCTGAGCACAACAATGAGGAGAATGAGTCCGTCACGGAGGATGACTTTGGCCCGTCGCTCACCAATCCGGGGAAGGGGCTCGAGTCCATATCAGACTCGAGTGATTGGAACCACTGGAGGAATGGTTTTCCCAGCCAGAATTACAATTGCGACGGTTGCACATGAGGTGTCAGGTTGCAAGTTTTTGCATGCACTGGACCACAAGAGTGTGCGTGATCACCTGTGCGTCCTTCCGACCTTCTGCCTCCGGAAGGACGCTGACTTTGGACGCTGGCCAGAGGGTGCAACGTTTGTGATGATGAGCAGAGGCGCGGCGCTATCTGGTTCATATCAAAAGGGCTTGTCCGCAGACAAAATCCAGCCTTCCTGCATCGCCTATTCGCGAACATAGATGGCCTCATTGCATAGGCCCACCCGACCGAGAAGGAAGACAGGACTACATTCTGGAGCAAAAAGGAGATGCTGCAACATTTCGGTGAGGGAGTGGATGATGATTGGGGGGCTGAGCGGCGGTGGCTGGGCAGAAAAGGATTCACAGACGACGAGGTCCAGGAACTACTGTAATCTGTCAGTATCAAATCATGGCACAACGACACTAGTGTAAGTATTATTGGCCTAAGCACTTGGCTTTATTCTTTCTAATTTTCATGTTAGAATGTCCTCGACACACTCGCTCTGACCAGAAAAGTGATGAGCCCTCGGTATACTACTTTGCTTGTAATTTGCCAAGTAGGTTTTGATCTACTTTCCGTGCTTCCTATGGTACTACAACTTGCTTTGCAGGTACGCTGACTTTGAATATGTCGCCGAGAATGTTACCATATCCATATGCTGGACAAATATATGATGAAATCGTTCTTGCTGGTCGGTGACCGCAGGCTGCCTCAGGCATCAGCTCATATTGGGTCACATTCCTCACTCGTCGTTGTCTCTTGCTTCACCATCCTGTGGGCTTCTGCTCCTGGTCAACAATACATTTCTTGCACTTTGACCCCGGACACTGCATCTCTTGACGTTTCGCACTTCCAGATCCCTGCCAGTGCTCGTACCTGTTGCCTCCTCCGCTTCTCCCCTCCCTTTCTCAATTTCTTTATTTGCCTCTTTCTCTCATACTCTCATATCCTCTTCATCACCGCTCACATACTACGCACTCCAACACATGTGCAAACCGAGCCACCCTTCTCTTGCGCATTCACATTGGGCCCATGAGCAATTCTATATTTGGATGGAGGGGTTTTCTCACTGCGTCTGTGGGATCCAGACTTTGACCGGAACTGCTCAATTGTATGACCCTCGCCCAGGCGAATATGAGTGAGAGGCCTCTGTGTGAAGAATAGTGATTATCTAGGTCAAAAATCACCTTTCCTCCCAGGCAGGTGCCAGCCACCAATCTGAATGATGTTGATGAAACGCAACGTGAGATGGGGTCGTGTCACTTGGGTCATCCCTCCGTCCCAGCTGCCATATTGTTCATCGGACATACATTGCTGGTCATGTTTCCCACAGAATAGAATTAGCACATCAACCTTATGATGGACAACCAACGATGCACAATCACTCTAGTAACCATTTACAGGCGACCGTATTATACAAAACTATCTCAGTACATTTGTGCCCAGTCCAAAACCCTCAATAAAACAGCACCTTGCACAGCGCTCTTGTACGCTGTGGAGACGGAGGGACGTCGTGTGGTAAGATGCCCAACGGATGACCACAAGCGTGCAGGCCGAAATCAATTGGACAAGTTGACATGCCAGGAGAGTACTTCCACCCCTAAACCCAGGTTGTTACGATCATGCGGATCGTTCCGACAACGCCCAACTCTTCGTGCTAGCTGTCAAGCCTCTCTTGCGTAACGCTCCCGATACCCGAATGCTGCGGGACTCACGGGCCGGCAGAACCGCATAGATCTTGAAGGGAACGAAGACAGTCAACAATGGAAGAGACAACACAGAGGACAAGGAATGAAGCCAAGAACAAGAGCTAGGATTGCACTAGATTATTCAAAGACTAAAACAGAGAATCGCTAGTCTTAGTTCCCTTTGTTCCTCTCAGTCTCCCACTGTCCCATGACGGCTTCGCGCACATGCTTGAGGTTAAGATTGGCGAGGTCGTAGCTGGTGCAGAGGATGGAGACGAGCATCTCCCACTTGGGTGGGAGTGCAGACAGCAAGATCATCACCTGGATGATCTCTGGGATGGCCACACCATTAGTAGATAGACGGTGCACTGCAGCCTGCAGTTTGTTAATCTGTGGCAGGGGGTGCTTATTAGCGTCGATCCTGATAGAAATAGCTTCCTTGAAGTCCTTGAACAGAGTGGTGGGCTGGACGACATCAAAGTGAGTCTTGAGGTGGTTCCAGATCGTGTCTGCTTTGTTCAGGGAGGCTACTTCTTCCCTAATGGTGGGATTGATGCGCAGGATAAGATTGGCGAGGGCTTTTTGATTGCCACTCTTCCAAGTCTTGTGCACAGCGCGCTTGGCATCGGTAGGAGGGTTAGAGACAGCAGGTTCAGACTCGTCTCCATTGGCATACTCCCACAAGTCCATGGACATGAGATAGGCTTCCATCGCCTGGGCCCACTCTTGGTAATTAGTGCCATCAAGCACCGGGACCAGAGAAGTGAGGGCATTCGACATATTGTATTTCTGTGAGGGCAAACCAAGTGTCAGCAACCATGCGATGACCGGGCACACGCAGAAAGTGTTTAGAACGCTCAGGAAACTCTTAGATTAGTGGCAGCCACTAGGGCGCACACTTGGGCATCGTGCAGCCATTTAGGCGCACTGCACATGGCGCTGCAGCTGTTAAGGCGCATTGCCTGGCAAGCCAGAGAGCACACAGTGCGCAACTCAATTAAGAGTGCACTGTCGCTGCCATCGAAGGTGCAGACGGTGCCCCAGGGCCCATAACCTGTCGAGCAGGCATGGGGAGCAATGGTATATTGCGTACTACTTTAGCTTACCTGTGAGGCTTGTACTTTACGACTACTTAGTTGTTCTGAATGAACTGTTGTATTCCCTAGTGTGCGCACACCTTATATACACTTTGGAACACTATATAAATAGCTACTTATCGTATCTCAAGGCCTAAGGCCACTCAACTGAGCGCAGACGCTGTCTGCGCTCTGATTCGTACTAGCGAGGCACAGCTCACTTGCTGTGGCCGAGCCTGTGGCTCAGCGTGTGGCGCTCGCCGATCACTCTGCTCGCTGGCCACACACTCGCTCAACACGACGTAACTGCGGGAGTTTGTAAGACTGAGGAAACACGATTTTGATTCTCATTGGTGAGAAGGCTGGGTAACTTACGTCGTCCAACGCACGCATGTTGAGGGTCTCTAGGTGGGCGTCCGATCCGGCGGCAGAAAGGTGCCGAGGCTCGTCGGTCGAGCCACGGAGCAGCAGGTCGGCGTCTGTTGCAGCTGCTGCTGCGGAAGCCTCCGCATCCTCGGTGGTGAGAACACCTGACGTGACGCGTGAGGGTGGTGCAAGGTGTTGGACCGTTGGCAGTATCAGGTTTTCGGGTGACGGATGGGGGGTGTGACAGTAGGAAGGAACGGCTCTAGACGTGAGGATTGAGGAGTGACCCTCTACAAAGGAAGGACACCCGATGATAAAGGTATTGTAGCATACACATAGCGACGCACCTCGTTTACGGATAGCATAGAGGCGTCCAGCCTGTCCAGCAGGCCACGGATGTCCGCGAGGCGCTTCCCGAGCTGTCTGAGCATTCAACTGGTTGGTGGCAAAGTCTCTTGTGTTTGGGTTTGGAGAATGTGGTGAAGAGCTCTCACGCCGAAGGTTGAATTTCATTGTCGAGCTACCCGTTTTCTGGTAATTTTCGCGTGCTTCAATTGATACAAGTAATACGTTGAGTTTTCTTACGACGAAGGGGTTCGGGGTCTCACCGAACAAGGGACGCACCTAGAGTTCAATTTAGTATGTAGGCACATAAGAAATATATTTACACGCGAATCTTATGAACCGTTAGGAACTGAAAGGGGCGACACATGACTATTTGTTGGGACGTAGCTCGTCGAGCGAAGGAAGGTCGAAGAATCTGCCAAACATTCAGACACAAGAAGGGGGAAAACGTACTTCTGGAGTTCACGAAGGTGCTAGTCGTTGACCGAGCTCTCTTCGTGCTAAGCATTGAGGGAATATAGCAAGATCATGGGCAGGTCGGCGATCGCGGCCAATCTGTGAAGCAGAGGTGAATGCCACTGAATGGCCGACCCGTTCGTTCTTGAGCCAAAGTATGCGAAACGCAGCGACAGCATAGTAAGTTCACGCATAGTGCATAGAAGTGAATTGTTTTTGGGTCTACAGAGTCCCGAAATCACGGAGTGTGCCACGCGGATCTGACGAACAACGCAGAAGCGTGCCGGAGTCATCATTTGTATTGCTGTACTATCCTACTTCCGGGTCTTCGCTGATGTTTCCAATTCACTCATCCCTTGGCGGTGATCCATGCAGCCAAATCTCGTGCAACCGCAATAATCTTCAAGAGTTCGCGTTTTCTTCACTCCCTTTTTCACACCTCACGTAATCTGAGTAACCACCAACCAGTATTGCCACCAGCATGAAGGAGGAAAATCGGTCAGCGAGTGGTCCACATCTACTGAAGACATCGCAGTGGAGCATCCTGGAACTGGTATACTAGGCGAAGTCATTGGTGAGGATGATGGCGATGAAGTCGCATCTCATCGATCTCATCCTCAAAATGGCAACCTCGTTTCTGTTCACACCCAATCTTCTCCAGACGCAACAACGCTCCCGCCTCTATGCCGCGGTCCATCGGAAAACGTACGATACTCCGCACGCACCGGTTCTCCCACCAGAGCCTGAGCCAAAGCTCCGGCCAGAACGCGTCCCAAAATACGACATTGTCCCAGCGCCATCGCCGACACCAACACCTGCCCTGGCTTTCAAGACTTTCCCTTCCCCCTCCTCTCCACTACGACGCGCCGCATGTGATATCCACGGCGCACCGCCCCCCGGAAGGCGGAGCGGAACACGATGTTCGGCTCGTTTGGTGCGATCTGCGCAGAGGCAACGCTGCGCGAACCGGATCCGCATTAGACCGAGCAGCGCCGCGGCGACTCGGATGTTGACTGGGGCGGCTCGAGGTCGGGGTGGTCGAGGTCGAGGACAGCGAGGAAGATGACAACGGGGAAATGCTCGGGGACCAAATCATTGGGGCTGATGCGGTGACTGCGTTCGTACGCCTCTTCGGCGTCACTTGTCGTCTGATGTACCGTCATCGTTGTCTTCGGCAAAAGTGCTCCTCGAAGCCTCGTCCCTCGTCCACGCCTTCCGCGACCGGGATCCCCTGCACGCCATCGGCCAACTCCAACTCAGTGTCAACCTCTTTGCCATTGCTGCCAATCACACTCTCGTCTTCGTCTTCGTCTTCATCTGTGCCCCCCAGGCAGTTCCTCGCCTCGTCCTACAAGTCACCTGCCCTGGCATGCGCCTTCCCGACGACGTACTGTACTTTGAACCACTTTGCAGTCGGACTGTTGGACGGCCCGTCAAGGATATGATACGGGAAGAGCTTGACAAAGAGCAGGAGTTCAACGACGATTTGGACTTGACTCGGACGTTGACGAGCATCATCGCGCGGATACAGGTACAGGTACGCGAGTTTCTTCCACTATGTTTGCTGTCGATGGCTGATGCACTGACACCGCAGTCCTTCCTTGGTGAAAACGATGATATCCTCCGCGCTAAGGATCGCAAGCAACGAAACTGCATCTTCCGGGCCATCCACAACGACGAGTTCGAGGTCGTCCTCGACAACTTTATCGACCGTTCACCGAGTACGTACTGTACACCTTTGTCAAGAGCGGTCTCGCCCGCTCGTCCTTGTGCTTCTACGCGCGTCTTATTCTTGTCGTACAGAGCTGCCGCCGCCGTCAAGCCATTCGCGCTCACGAAGAAGCGCGGCAACAAGGCGCTCGAAGCAGCCCGACAAACGGTATCCGTCAGCCTCGAGATGGTCGTCGGACACAAGCGCCGCTTCGTGGGGATCTTCGGAGCGCTCCAGTGCTCTCGCTCCTGCCTATGGCGTGGCACGCGCGCAAGTTGGTGCACGAGCTCGCACGCGCGTTTAAGCTAAATAGCAAGAGCGAGGGAAATGGCGCGGCGCGCTTTATTAAGCTCGTCGAGACGATGCTTAGTGGTGTACGTGCAAGCGAGCGGAATGTGGCATGAATTTTGGTCAAGCCGCGGTGCAAGGGAAAGGGAAGAAAAAGGTGGAGAATGAAGACCACCCGCAAGATGGCTAAGTCGTAGGCGGAGTACGTTTCTACACAAAGCTAGATATGACGATCTGTGCTATTTTCTTTTTTTCTGGTTTCCGCACGAAAGATAGATTGGTCGAATGTCGGGCTCCAGGTGTTGTCAGCCATGTGATGGGAAGAGGGAAGTCAGATCGGTGCCATCGGCGGTGGTGGGTTTGACGCCCTGTCAGTGGCCATGATATCAGAATTTGGGCTCGCGAGCTCGCGCCATAGTTATAATACAACATCAGGTGTACGACAAGCTAGCTTGTTACACCGTCGAGGTCGGGTGGAGTCTATACGGCGTCTAGTACCACCAGTCAAAAGAACTTCTCCGGACTTGGTGTGAGACGAGAGGGTCAGTGCTGCTGGTGTGAATAGCTGTTCTAATGTCTTTCTTTTCGTGATGTTGTCAAAGGCGCTGGCTGTCTGAACGTTTGTAGCTTGAACGAGATATGGAACCTTGTTGGACGTCCAATTGGATGATAGATGGCTCTCTATAATTGTGAAGGAAGCAAGTAGGACTCGGACGAAATATTCGGTCTATCTTGTACTGATGCGGCATTGTACAATCGTTGCTATATAAACTAGAAATTGAAAGCGTGCAAACACACAACGCGCCAAGGAGCGCGTCATCTTCAGATATTGGGGAACCGACCAGCTCAATGGGGAAGAGCAAAGAAATTGTATTGTTCGTGCGCGCTCAAGTGCAGCGGGAACAACTCCGTCGAGGGTGGCAGGGACAGGTATCATTAGATAAGATATATAAGGTGCACACGTGGAAGCAAGGGACGTCGAAAGGTATACAGCGAGACGATTTGCAGAGCGTAGCATGGGTGGCAGGGGTTGGCGTCGTGGAGCATATGTCGATAGCGGACGGCGGAGAGGCTAGGAGGGCAAAGTCTTGCTTATGTATCTTGGCACCGATCTGGGTACTGGGAAAGGCGATAGGGCGAAGAGTATTTGAGGAGCTCGGCGCTGTGCTAGGTGAGTAGGATGTTGATGAAGAGAGACGGATGGTGCACCTGCAGAAAGCTCCTCAAGAAGGTTAACCTCATCCAAACCATGATAAAAGTCTTCGTACTCCTGTGCGCCAATGAACGGCTCCGCGCTTGCGGGCGCTGGGGACCTGGGAAGGCCCACTACCGCGAGGAGCAGTGCTGCGAATATGCTCCTAGCCGGTGTCATGAGCACCGGTTTCTCCCGCACGGTAATCAGCGCTGTAAGACAATGGGTTGCGTGAGGGTAGCCGGAAGAACGCGGGCGTCGAGAGTGTGAATGATGCAGTAGAAATCAGTAGCCATTACGCACCAACGATGATGCACATCCGATGAACCGCAGCCTATACACCAGCCGTCTTCTCCCACAGGAGTGCAAACTAGCCCCGATCAGAACAGGGCCGCTGCGAAAGGCACAGGCAAGCAACCCCGTCAGGACTCAGAACATGTGCACAAGGACGCCAATCTCACACCTTACCATCGTCAAAACGAAGTCGCCAGTGCCGGCAAAGATAACCCCAAAAGAAATAACACTCCGAGAACAAATGCGACGATGCGTCCTCCATGCGCCAACGTTCGGTAGACTCCGTGCAAGAATGGGCCTTTGAAGCGGACCCCATGAGGCTGTTGCACCGGGTATGGCACAGGCGGTATGGTGACACGGTTGCCACCAAACTACGGACCGCCTGGAATGGGCGCGAAAGGCTTGACAACAAGGAGTGGGGCAAACTTGTGCGACGCTGGACTTGTGGTGTAATCTGGATGCGCATTATGCCGCTCTCGGGCACCGGCACGGCGACGGCCAGTGAGATACCACCGATCCCGATGAATGCTACAGTAGCAGGCGCGGAGAAGTACACTGCACGGCCTTCTGCATATTCTTGCTGAAAGAAACCCCTAGCGGAGGCTGGTCGCACATTCGCTGCAGCGTGCCCCAAGCGCATGGGGGAGAAATATTTGGGGCAATCATGACATGGGATTCGCTGCGGCTGTAAGGGTAGAAAGCGACAAGTAACGACGGGGTCTGAGTTGGCCCCCGATCGATATGATAGGAAGGACTCACCGAGACAGCATCGGCGACGAGAAGGGATAGTTGTGCATCTCATATCAATGTCTGTTCTCTCAGAGAGTGTGGTTTAGAAGGGAGGAGTAAGAGTGAGGAGTAGGCGTATCTGGTTCACGGCAAAGAGTCTCCGTCCATCATGCATCATGCATCATGTGGCAACCGATGAGCGCTATGAGCAGCTGCAGGACCTTAATCAGCTAAGTTCAGTCAGATGACGCCTGTAGGCCGCCTTAACTGCACCGCACCTGTTCACTCTAAGTCCATTTGAGACCCAAATTTATAGGGAATGCCAAGTGGACTGCAGTGGCTAAAGGCTGAGAGCACAGCGTTTCGTGAGTTTTTTAAAAAAAAAAAAAAGCAGGCGGAAGTAGCGATGTTATGCCGATACACGGCGGGCAGGAGCGGGTAAGCGGAGTCTGCTTATAGTCAACTAAGGGATCGATTAATGTCCAATATATTGGCCACTAAGTTGACTTGATTGTTATCGCAAATTATATTGAGACAATAGAATAATTTGTAGACCTCTCCTTATGTGTCAGACAATTATAAATAAAAACACTCGAACAATTAGATATTAGTCGTTTGCTTAACAGAGCTCTGATTATTTCCGAATCTATCTAAACTTAATTGTTATATCAGCCGACGCGAATAATCGGGTGCATTATATAGACATACCTCACTCTATTATTTTGGTCTTAACGAGCTTTAATTAGCTCAACACAACGGAGTTTGCAAAGTTATCCACTTATATTAAATAAAATGAGATGTAATAGCGTCTACAAATCCAGCTGCAAATTTAGAATAAGAATGGTCAACTTATACACTCGCGATAAATCGGCTGATAGTGATCTATCGGCCTGATAATGGAGATAAGGATATATCTATATCCCGGTTATATCCCAGTTATATCCCATTGCCAAGTCCTATGCTCCGCCGCTCCCACCTCCCACCGTTCTCTAAGCCCCCAGAAGGGAATGGCACGACCTTGGGCACAACTTCCCGTCCAGCGTTGATGTTGGCACGCGCATCGCCACAGCACCGGTGTTACGTTTTGGCCCGGAAGTGGACACTGACGCTCGGGGATGACACCACGTCAGAAGTATATCGTCATGGACTTGTTGGATCAGTCAGCCGGGTAAGCTCCGGCGCAGGTGATTGTGTACGATAACGGATCGGATCATGACTCGATGTGACTCACTCCTAGGATAGCTGTATTAGGGTTTGCTCTACTTACGCTATTGGCTAGGATAGCTTGGAGCGGCGCTTGAAAGCCCGCGCGTATCTGTATAAGTAGTAGTCGTGGAAGACCAGGATCGCCATCTTGGTCTTCTTCAATACCACCATCTTCTCTGTCTCATCGTCTGTAGGGCTCTCCTCCCTTTGAAGTGAGTCCTCTCCGGCATATCCCCTTAGACCAGGGATCCCCGTGAGCTTATCCCAAGTTCCCCGTCGTGGGCAGTGGACACCTATCCTGTCGGATCGCAGTATCATCAAGTCTTCTTGTACCACAACGAACGAGTCGCCAAGCCGTACGGTTACATCTACATCATCGATCATCCTTCGTGGAGGACTATTCTCCCAGTTGAAGACCCACCAGCCAACGTCCCTCAAGCGGAGGACTTACACGCTTTTATCGCCTTGAACGGGGATCTAGCCCCTCACCCAGCTGAGTATCCAGACGCTATCACCAACCGCCTTTTCTATCGACCGCTCAGGATCGCCGCAACCAACGAGGCCTAAGTCAGGCAGACGTCCGTGGTAGACGTTACATTAAGACCAAGATCCACCGTGGCCAATCCTAAAACCAAAGACCTCTGGGTGCCATTCCGCCCCTACTACATCGACCGACGAGGAGAACGCAACGTTCCCAAAAGATACCTCCACTCAGCCTTCTGGAAGGACGACGCTGAAATCCCTGGATACGTCGCCTACTACGTCGACCCACAAGACCGACAACACATCATCCCAGTCGAGTTCAACTTCGACTTCACCTGTTGGACCGAAATCCGTTGGAGCGACGCCAACAGCAAATTCCAAGTTACAAAACCCGCATCATCCGCACTCAATCTCGACATTCGCCAAAGCGAAGTAGTAACCCGTGACCAGTGGGGACTCATCGACGGAGAAACCGAAGAACCAGCTCGATCCCCAACTCCCAAAACACCAGCACCCTCCCCATCACTCGCAAGTAACCCCGAAGAAATTCGCGTCCTCCAAGACGAACAAGAAGAAGAAGCCTTGGAACTTATCGCTAAGTCCATTCCAGTCATGAGCCAAACACAGACAGTAACGCACGAAGAAATGCGCATAGGCACTGCCCTATTTGACACCAAATACCCGCGCCACGCCGATCCACCTCCTGGGGGAGATCCCGGAGATGACAAAAACGACCACGACGGAGACGGCGGAGGAGGCGATGGTCCTGGAGGAAATCCAGCAGGACTCCCCGGCATACCAGGACCCCCACAACTCACCGACCGATTTGTCGGAAAGGAACCACCCGTGTTCAAAGGAGAACGGGACAAAGCTGAAGCATTCCTAGCCCAATGGAACCGATTCGCAGGGGTTAACAAGTTCAATCGCAACATCAACTTCCCCTACACCAAGGCAATGATGTTCCTCACCTATCTTCAAGGGGATCTTGTCGACGAATGGGCCACCAAGACCCAAGAGTGGCTCGACAAACAACCAGACCAAACCGACCCATGGCTCTGGAATGGCGTCGAAATCGCCTTCAAAAAGCAATTCCGCGACAACCTCGAACAAGAAAACGCTCGCCTGGAGCTGGATAAGGGCTTCCGCATGACGGGATCCGACATCGACAGCTACGTGACCAAATTTGAGAAAACTGTCCGCCTAGCTGGCTACCGTCTAGATGATCAACTAGTCCTCGACAAGTTTACTCGAGGACTACCGATGGACCTCTACCGCAATGCCTATCAGTTCCACGATCCTAGGAACTATTCACAATGGAAGACTGCCGTAATCGAGCAGCAAAAGAAGTACCTCCACATGAAGGCCAGACAAGACGGGTTCGGACGATTACCCGCGCCCCAACGACCCAAACAGCAACAGATGCGCTTCCAAGCACCGCAAAGGCCAAACCAACCAGCGTGGAGGCAATACCAGAATCACCCCGACGCAATGGACACCACCCCAGGAAGAATCCGAGCCCGAGTGGCAGAAGTAGGCGACCCAAACCGTCCGGAAATCAATCATCGCGACAACCGCCCCCCATTCCCACCAAGAGGAGGATTCATCCAACGAGGACGCGGAGGACGCGGTATCTTCGACGCTAAGGATGTCACCTGCTATAATTGCGGGCGCAAAGGCCATTTCTCACGCGATTGTTCCCAGCCCCGTCAACCACGACAAGGGTTCAACGGGCCTCCTCAAGGACGGAGTGCCTATATAGAAGAAGTTCCTACCGCACCTCCCAGCGTAGCGGAGGAACCACTCATCAACCTAGATGAGCCAACCACGAACCCCAAGAAACCGACACGCCGATGACCCTAATGATGGGCAAGATGGCGGAGCTTCATAATCAGATGGGGGAATGGATGAGGAAGGATTTTCCCGACGCCTGAACCCATCGGCCTGGGTGAGGGCTTCTCAATGTAACTCGCAGTTCATAACGCGCTATCGATCTATGCATGTTTCAGTTTCGATCCGCACGAGTAACTCAATGGCCGACAAACAAGCACTAGTGGACTCAGGAGCCACTAACAACTTCATGCATCCCAACTTCGCCAAACAAATGGGCATTGGGATTAAAGAACTAGAACGACCCCGCAATATTTGGAACATCGACGGGACACACAACAAAGGCGGGAAAATCACGCACTACACCGATCTGAACGTACAAACAGACGGAAAAGTCAAACAATCCCGTTCTTCATCACAGACGTAGGAGGCGAAGACGTAATACTCGGATACCCCTGGCTAGCCACCTTCCAACCCAGAATTCACTGGGCCACCGCAACCTTGGATACCAAGCAATACCCCATCATCATACGCATGACCAACCCGCTCAGACCATTCACGGCAAGGTCAGCAATGGAGCAACTGCGACAAACACTCGAACAATGTATGGATCAGCACAAAGAGCACATCCTTGCAGAGCTAGAAGAGGATTCACTACCTATCCATCTACGAACCACGGCAACGGAATTGGCAATAACGGCACAACAATACACGGAAAAGAAAGAGATCCCGGACGAATACAAACGACACGCCAAGGTCTTCAGCGAAGAGGAGTCACACCGTCTCCCACCTTCTAGACCATGGGATCACGCTATCGAATTCAAACCGGACGCACCTGACCACATCGACTGCAAAATCTATCCGATGAACCAAGCAGAGGACAAGGCACTCAAAGAATGGCTCGACGCAGAACTGGCAAAGGGATATATTAGACCCTCCAAATCCCCGTATGCATCCCCTTTCTTCTTTATCAAAAAGAAAGACGGAAAGCTACGACCAGTACAGGACTACCGAGTGATCAACAAATGGACTATACGCAACCAGTACCCACTCCCTCTTATACCGGAACTCATCGCAGACCTAAGCGGTGGGGTGATCTTTTCCAAATTTGACGTACGATGGGGATACAACAACATACTCGTCAAAGACGGCGACCAAGAGAAGGCAGCGTTCAAACAAAATACGGGCTATACGAACCATTGGTCATGTACTTCGGACAAACAAACTCGCCGGCCACCTTCCAAGCTATGATGAACTACATCATCGCCCCACTCGTCGAATACTTTGAGCGCAAAGGGACCATTATACGAGCATACATGGACGACATCGGCATTGCAACGACAACAACGGAACAAGATCACACGGAGGCCGTACACGCAGTCTTAGACCTTCTCGAAGAACACGACCTCTACCTGAAACTGGAGAAATGCACTTTCCACTCTTCCTCCCTCGATTACCTGGGGGTAATCATTGAAAAGGGGGTGATTCACATGGACCCCATCAAAATTTCGGGCATACGCGAATGGCCTACCCCAAAAACCGTCAAACAGGTGCGATCTTTCCTAGGGTTCTGCAACTTTTACCGCGCTTTCATCCGAAATTTTGCCACGCACGCACGACCCCTCAACAAACTCACACGCAAAGACACGGAATGGGTATGGGGAACAGAACAGCAACAGGCATTCGACAAACTCAAAGAGCTAGTAACGCAAGAACCGGTACTCAAACACCCAGAATTGGATAAACCATTCGAGCTAGAAGTCGACGCGTCAGGATACGCTGTAGGAGCGGTACTACTCCAACGAGGCGAAGACAACAAGCGCCATCCCATCGCATACTACTCAAACACCCTCAACGCAGCCGAACGAAACTATGACATCTACGATCTAGAACTACTTGCCATAGTCAAAGCCTTACGCAACTGGAGACAATACCTCGCAGGATCGCCACACAAAATCAAAGTATTCTCGGACCATATGAACCTGCAATACTGGAGATCCCCTCAAAAGATATCGAGATGTGTAGCCCGGGAAGTACTCGAACTCTCTGAATACGACATAGAGATTCACCACATTAAAGGCACAGCCAACGGGCGAGCAGACGCGCTATCCAGACGACCGGACTACGACCAAGGAGACCACGACAACGAACAAGTCACGGTACTACCCGACCACATCTTCGTCAGAGCAGCAGAGATCGACACCACGGAAGACCCAATACGACTCGGAAACACAGTAACCGTCGCAGAAATGCAACCCACAAACCCAGTGTACGCCCAAGACGAAGAAACCATCCGACGATGGGTCGACCCTCACAAACTCAAGAAGATCGAAGGCACGTGGTACAAGGACGGACGACGCACAGTCACAGGAGACCATGTCGAACGAAGACATATCATTCAAGCGCATCACGACCCACCGATACATGGACACCCGGGAATTAGCCGAACGATCAAAATGGTGGAACGATACTACTGGTGGCCAGGACTACGACAAGAAGTACAAGACTACGTTAAGGGATGCGCCGACTGCCAGAGGATCAAAGTCAACAACCGCCCCACACGCGCACCACTACAACCCATATTCCCAAAACCAGAAGCAATGCCGTTCGAGACCATAGCACTGGATTTCATCACAAAATTACCCAAGCAGACGGATGCGACACGATACTGACAGTAACGGACCACGACTGTTCAAAAGCAGCCATATTCATCCCGTGCCTGAAGAGATAAGCGCGGAAGGAACCGCAGCCCTGTACGTAAAACATGTCTTCTCCCGATTCGGACTACCAGCGCGCATCATCAGTGACCGAGACCCGCGATTCGCATCCAAATTCACACGCGAACTATGCAAAATACTCGGAATCGAACAGAACATTTCCACGGCCTATCACCCGAGAACGGACGGACAATCGGAACGAACCAACCAGTGGCTAGAACAATACCTGCGCTTTTGGGTCAACGAACGACAGGACGACTGGATCCACTATCTCCCAATGGCGGAATTCACTCACAACAACTGGCCCAACGAATCTACTAAGGAGTCCCCTTTCAACATCCTCATGGGGTACAATCCACGCGCCGACTGGATCGATCGACCTTCCCCCATTCCCCAAGTAGCACTTCGCGTCAAACAGTTCAAAGAGGCTAGAATGTGCGCCCAGGAACTGATGAGAAAAGCGCAGCAGGGGTGGATCAAACACAAAGATACGCCCAAGTACCAAATCGGGGACCTGGTCTGGCTCGAAGGACGCCACCTACGTACCAACCAACCAACCACAAAGCTTGCGCCCAGGAGACACGGCCCCTTTAAGGTCATTCAGGTGATGTCCGCAGTCAATTATCGATTGGAACTTCCCACGCAGTGGAGCATTCACCCAGTGTTCCATACGGACCTCCTGACTCCTTATCGCGAAACTCCCACACACGGCCCCAACTATCAGCGCCCACCGCCAGATTTGATTGATGGCGAAGAAGAATACGAAGTCGAGAAGATTCTAGACTCTCGGCGCTTCGGCAGAACAAAGAAACTGCAGTATTTGGTCAAGTGGCGCGGATACCCGGACTCCGATAATCAATGGGTCTCGAAGGATGACGTATTCGCCGATGAAGCGATAAGGGAGTTCAAACGTTCAAACCCCGCCAGAGAAACACATATAAGCGCAGGGCTTTTCCAAGAGACTCCAAGTACACTATGTCCTCGACGACCTACTCCCCATCTCAGTCCAGCCCACTGTCATCATTCAGAACGCCCCGCCATCACCATCCCTGTCGCCTGCCCAGTCCGTTCAACCCAGCCCCAGTCGTCCAACTACCCCCGTTCCATCCCTTCTTCCTTCGCCAACACCTACAGCAGCGGGCACACGAAGCCCGTCTCCGCAAGGTTATGTTCCCACGAGACCTCCGTCCCGTCAAGACGAGGCTCAAGTACAAGAAGATCGCAGTTACGACCGGTACTTGTCCCAGGAGCATTGCCCCCTCAATCAACACCTCACGTATGGGACTCACCTCACCACTACTCACGACGAAACCCCGCCGCTATGCAGCACGGACGGGGAACCACTCACTCTCCCCCCATCGGAAAGACCCGAGAAACGCTGCCTCTACCGTCCGGAGGAACACAGTCCGGTTTCCCGATCTCGCGTGGAAACTCCGCCACCACACGGATTTCATCACAACAGGGGAGTCCACTTTATCCCCTTCCAGATTCGCGACGCTCAGGGCCGGTTGCACCCAGCTCGGTATACGCAGCTCGTCTTTACGGCGGACCCCTTCGTCCTCGCCTACAGACGAGGCAGCGACCAGCAGTACGGCAAGTCGGTGCACGCCGCCCCCAACTACGACGAGCCCACGCCCACCTACAACGACGACGACCTGGTCTTTCTAGATCAGGACAGCACCTACCGCGAGTCGGTCGACATGGCCTGCATGGCTATGAACGACCTGACGGTCACGGCGGAGGTCCACCGCTACCGCTGTCTCCAAGCGGGTTATGCGGCAAAGGAAGAGGAGCTCAAAAAGAAGATCGACGAGCTCGACAAGATCGGACACATGCGCCGGGAGTGCATACTCCGTCTCCAGCGCGCCAATGCTATCAAGCGCATCGAGGACGAGCGGGATTCCTACCGCCCCGGAGTCGAGGAGGGAGCCCGGATTGCGCGCCTCCGAGAGGAGATCTGCCGCGGTCGGTCTGGTGCCCGATCCTGAAAAGGGGGTGATGTTACGTTTTGGCCCGGAAGTGGACACTGACGCTCGGGGATGACACCACGTCAGAAGTATATCGTCATGGACTTGTTGGATCAGTCAGCCGGGTAAGCTCCGGCGCAGGTGATTGTGTACGATAACGGATCGGATCATGACTCGATGTGACTCACTCCTAGGATAGCTGTATTAGGGTTTGCTCTACTTACGCTATTGGCTAGGATAGCTTGGAGCGGCGCTTGAAAGCCCGCGCGTATCTGTATAAGTAGTAGTCGTGGAAGACCAGGATCGCCATCTTGGTCTTCTTCAATACCACCATCTTCTCTGTCTCATCGTCTGTAGGGCTCTCCTCCCTTTGAAGTGAGTCCTCTCCGGCATATCCCCTTAGACCAGGGATCCCCGTGAGCTTATCCCAAGTTCCCCGTCGTGGGCAGTGGACACCTATCCTGTCGGATCGCAGTATCATCAAGTCTTCTTGTACCACAACGAACGAGTCGCCAAGCCGTACGGTTACATCTACATCATCGATCATCCTTCGTGGAGGACTATTCTCCAGTTGAAGACCCACCAGCCAACGTCCCTCAAGCGGAGGACTTACACGCTTTTATCGCCTTGAACGGGGATCTAGCCCCTCACCCAGCTGAGTATCCAGACGCTATCACCAACCGCCTTTTCTATCGACCGCTCAGGATCGCCGCAACCAACGAGGCCTAAGTCAGGCAGACGTCCGTGGTAGACGTTACAACTGGGATATATCTATATCCCGGTTATATCCCAGTTATCCCATAGTCCTACGCTCCACCGCCCCCACCTCCCACTCGTTCGTCTAAGTCCCTCCCCACCCCCAGAAGGGTATGGCATGACTTGCCGTCCAGGGTTAAGGTTGGCACGTGCGTCGCCATGTAAGTCGTGTCTTTGTGGGTTGGGTGCGCATCCGAATCCTACGTCTTGAAGTGGACTCGTTGGCGGGCAAGATAGATGTCGAAAGTGTGGTGGGGTGGGGTGTGCGGGTTTGAGGGTTACAGAGTGGGCATGCGTGCGGTGTCTCCGTTGTACCCAGGGAGGACTTAACTCAAGTAGTCTATTATAACAGTCCACAGTTGGGGATTGATATCAATGTATTATGATGGTAATAGATGAGAAAAAAACAATGCGCAGGAGGCGGAAGCGCAATGCCCTCTCCAGAACTCGTCTTCGATCCATCTGGGTGTGGGCAAAACCACGGTAGCGGTTCAAGGAGCCCCCCGGGCGCTCGTTCTCCCGCACACGTCAACGCCGGCGCTCATTCTCCTTGCACGTCGACGCCTGTCTTACACCCCCGCCCTTCCAACACTAGTCTCCAAATGGTGAGCGACTCATACCCTTTCCAACAGGCGACTTGCTTACCAGGCCAAGATCTTGATACAAATCGCTCGTTCGCTCTTTCGGTTCGCCTGGGAATGGGTTAGAAGGAGGGTCATTGGACCTTTGGAAAACCTGGTGAGTCGCCTCCTTTGTGCCATTAACCATTGCTTACCTTCCTTAGATGAGGAGGATGGGATGGCAGGTAGAAGTGACTCTCACCACGCGCCTCAATATCACGACTCGTTCAGGCAATGTTTTCAACCAATCGCTGCCGCTGCGACTCGCGCTACCCCACAACGTAGTGGCAGCCCCTGGAGAGGGCGCTGAGCAGGTCTGAGTGGCAGAGGGGGAATGTACATAGCACTAAAGCAACTTGAAATTGATTGCGTATCTTCGACGGGAACTCACGGTGCGTTGCGTGAACATCGCCTGAACGTTAGATGTCGGTACTTTCGCAACATTTACACCAACCTCGTCTTGTGCACTGGGGCGAGTGGGCGAAGCAATCGAACGAAACCTCTGAGCCATTGAAGTTGCACTCCACGCTCACCGCGAGCAATCTGTAGCGGTACGACTGCCGCGCTACGTTAAGCAAGGCGAAGTTGAACTGAACTGAACTGGGAACACACCCAACTTAACGCGGAGACAAGTCACGTGCTAGATGTGCAGTCGACGTGGAGAGTGTGGAACGTGCAAGGGTTTATACAACCCTTCAACCACGAAGTATCACACGGCGGCACACTGAGTGGAGAACCAAGAGGACAAGTTCAGATTGATGGAGTGTGAGAAGTACAGGGAAATATGCACCTGAGTGGAGAACCAAGAGGACAAGTTGGTTCCACTCAGGACGCTACATGATAGTTTATATACCCTACTGCGGCTGAGCTTGAACTGAGTCTAAACACTATTACTAAGTGTACAGTAAGACTCCTTGACTCAGGAGCTGACGCGTTGTGTCTATTAATAGCGCCTCTTATTGTGCTGACTGATGCACATGTCATCGCGCTTACGAGCGGCTCCACTTGCTGAGTAAAACCTAATACAGCGAGTAAGCGTAAACTACTAATCATGATGTAACTACGTTCTAGGTCCTTCTAGAGTCTTCCATCTCCTTCCATCCAATCAGAACTTAGCTAAACATATAAGGGACTCTTGTCCCACGATCACGTGCACATGGGTGGCGGCCTATGTGACTAACTTGTGTCAGTACTTTGGCCCTTTATATCTTCATCAAATAAATGCGTATAAATACGCAAAAATAAGATAAAAATAATACGCGTCCGTGACACAATCCTGAGCATTAACTGTCTGCGCTTTCACAGCGGCTACGCCGACGGCACCTTGCGCACTCAGGTGAGTGGCGAAGCCAACCGAGGGAAACCCCCGACCAATTCAAATACAGCGTTACGATTCCAACCTCACTGAGTAAACCAGGAGAGCAATAGTATGGTATTGCTTGACGTCTTTGCCACAGACACAGAGGTGCACCGAGAGTCGGCCGAGTCAGGGGCCAGGTTATATCTGGGCTGGCGGCGACATACGCACACATCGAACAGCTATAACACGACTATCGTTTGCAGGTGCTCGTATGTCGAACATGACCATATCAGGATTCGACAAAAAGGAAAATCAACTAAGAGAAGCCAAGGAAATGGTCAACAACTATCGCATTGACATATATCGCAGCGCTTACCATCAAGCTGGTGCGTAGCTGGGAGTCTAGACGGTCAATTGGCTAATTGAGTCTACAGTGAGATTAACGCTACTGAAGATCCAGGGGCGCACACACCTCTAGCTTTGCCCTTGGCGGCGGTTTCCAGTTCATTATCCTTAAGCTGTTGCTCTTTCCTAGCTTTTTGTGAGCTATTTTTCAAGTAGATACGTAGATAGTCATGTACGACCCAGTTTCCTTCGTACTTGAGGAGGATAGGATATTCTTTAGAGGCCTATGTACTGTGATTGATTGCACGTCCACGTGGTCAGAGAAAAATTAATATCGCACCGTTTCGCAGACAAGAGCAAGTCTATCAGGTTGTTCTGCTTGAGCAGAATAGGGCAGGGACGTTTCCAGATATTCGTCAGCCAAGCAACGTACTCTTTCCTAAGATCAATGTGAGTGTGATAGCCGTGTTACGAACAAGTAGATTATACCCTGATTTTGTAGTAAAGACCATCTTCCCACCTGTGCTCTTGTTCGAGGACGTCTCTCAACGTGTACCCCCCATGGTCGACACGGGTGACTTCCCCTGGAGGCTTTGGTATGAGTGATGTGGGCACAATCGGTGTAAGTGGCGATGGAGGTGGAGACCGTAAAGTCCCATCTGTGGGACCATTATCCAACTTGGCGAACACAAGCTTCATGGCATGAGTGAGCGGAGAAACCAGCTCCGGGCTGAAACGACATTGCAAAGAACCAGGAGGGAAGTGAGGGAGGAAGCGGCAAGGGGAACGTATGCAAGGCATTATGTGAGTGAGTCCATAGGTCGTGGCATTTAAAGTCTCTGGAATAGGCGCTGAGTGGGTGGTTGTTGGGCGTGAGGGATCAATTAATTACCAAGAACAAGGAGAAAGAGTAGTGAAGCAATACGGTACCGTTCGGGGGGAGGGGGGACAATAGCATTGGGCGGAACTCCGATCGCGATGGTATTGTATCTGTCAAGTGATTGTCCACAAAACAACATAAACAAGGCCAGGACAAACCAATAAGAGTTCTGCAACGGCGCATGTTAAGGGAGGTCGAAAAAAATATAAAGACGCTGTGGTAATGCCTGGGGCAGTTAAAACCTATGTGCAAGCGGATAAGATGGCCAGCTTTGTAGTCCATCAATGGATCCCTAGCTACGAATCCGGGACGACATAGCGGCTACTGTTCACCCTCGATGGCACGCCACCCCTCCAGCCGATTTAGGTCAAGTGTCCCATGGTAAACTGAAGGCTGATGAGTGGAGATCGTGCTTCGAGTTTGATATCCCAGTGTCTCTGCTTCGCATCGAGACACAGCGAATTGCGTCAGGGAGACCGACGGATAAGCACAGAGCAAAGCTGGTGCACAGTACCTTCCTGCTCGCCACTGCGATTCGTTGGGTGACCTCCCACCGTACGTCGACAATGCACATCGAAAAGTACACAAATACCATGAAGAATTACCTCAAAACGTTGAAGGACCTCCATCCAAACGAGCGTTTCCGCCCCAACGCCCTGCTCACGAACAGGGTATGGTGGATGTTCCCATTCGAAAGGGTCATAGGCGACCTGCAGCGCTCGAGCACGAACAATAAACTGGGTGAGCGATGTCCCTTTCCTGCTGTTGTCGTAACCCTTACGGAAACAAAGGACAAATGGAGAAGACAATGTTTGCAGCGTTCTGTGCCAAGTCGACCATGCACGCGCGTTTGAGTAATCTAGATGGGTGGAAGGATAGCGTCGTGATTACGGGACGATCATTCAACACCGAACAAAGGGGTAGGTACATACCTGAGATGTGCACAGTATCTGAGGCGAAAGCTCCACGGATGAACCCTCTTCGAAACCAAAAAAAGCCATAGCAAAATCGAAGCCACTGGATGAGGCCATTCGAGACGCGATGAAGAAGAGTGAGAAGGACCTGCAACGCGAGTCAGGGTTTTTCCACTGTCTTGAGCAAGCAGACTTTCAGGACAGGGTGTCAACCAACGAACATGAATTTGCCACTCACCTGTTGCGTTAGGCTGGTCCTAACGTGCTCGACTTGAGCGTGGACACAGTGGCTCGGTACCGAGCTGAAGTGACTTAGCATAAATAGATACACGTCCGTAACAGGAACGCGATCGTCCACAGCACTGGGGCTAACTCCACCAGGCGTATACGTTGCCTTGCGATCTGCCAAGCAGTGGCCAGACGCACCAAGAGGCAGAGAGCTTGGAGTAAGCAGACGAGTAGAAGGAGTATGAGAATGCCTCGTAGTGATTCAAGAAGACCAAGCTGAGGAGCTCAGTCTTCGTACAGCTCGGTAGATATACAGTTGACGAGGAGCTTTGAAACTCCTCCTAAACGTAAGGTACCCAATAGCAGTAGTAGCTCGAACCCTACTACGACTGTCCTAGGTATGAGTCAAGTCCGATACATGTGATAACCCCAACTACGCTGACTGATGCGACTGTCCCTGACTAATACTAAGGTAGTCAGAACCCTGTGAGTCCGTACTCCGTACCGATGAGTCCGATCGCAACATCACCGAACGTCGGAAAGTCATGGCGTCATTTTCTTTCACGAAGCAGGCGATGCCCCTGCCCTGGTACCGGGAATGATCCGTGCGATCTTCCTGGTGAGACAGAACAATACATCACATATATTGCTAGCGGTTCACCGCTGTCTTACGCCTACGACATCTCTACCAGACCCCCTCGCACGTTACCTGGAATTTGGTGCGAGTTTATGGTCATCAGAGACACAGAAAGAAGTGATGATCGTATTCGGAAGTCGGAAAATTTACCATGCTATCTGCCGAGACTGGGACTATAAAATCATGGTAATGAAGCCATTAAACAGAGTCAGTAATATTATCTGGATGGAAGACGAGCTCGCTGACCTTCGCTCATCTCCAGGACTTTTAATAGTCCCTAGTTCTACTTGTAAGCAATCGAATACACGAGATCTGGTCCGCGAGTGCGGTGCGGATACGCGCACGATACATGCAAGAGGAAAAGCGTTTTCGGAATTTACCGGAGTAGCTAATAAACCCACCCACTACACGGCCGTTCGTTACCAATCACGTGCCGGATTCCAGTCTTCCGGTCTTCCACTAATATAATGTATTTAAGTCCTGGTATTTGTATCGTCGCCTTTCCTGTTCAAAAAATAGGCTGCGGATCAACTTCTTACTATATTTATCACTGACCTTATTTGCGTGCCCTACCCCACTTCCCGTACCACTGGGCTAGCCTTAATGACGCCATGCGGGCGAACTTTCACTGATTATGATTAGATGACTGCGTATAAAGTAGAGGCGTTTAGTCTATGTTGATAGCTCAAACTGTCTCTGATCGCTAGGGAACGCAAACTATTGGCTGCATTGAACCCTTTGAGACCTAAAACGCGAGGAGAGATGTCTCTTGTCTAAGTTGTAAGTACATGGAACGTATAGTAAGGAATGTATCTAGCGAGGACCTAGAGACTAGAGAGACATTAGGCGTATCAATGTAGTCTTTCGAATAAATGGCGCAGATACTAGTCGTGATCGTGGTCCATGTCAATGTCGTCGTCCTCATCGCAATCCATGCCATGTGGTACCTATGGACTGTAGTGAGGCTTCACGCCTAATATTACAGATGGGCAATAACCCACCAGGATAGCAAGAGGGACCTCTGCTTTTACGCCCCTCTGAAAACGAGAGGGACTCGCCTCAAGCCATTGAGGATCGTAGAAATTAACTGGCAGCCCTGACAATGGCATGCGGTTTTTGCTAGTTGATTTGGCTTTGGAGATGCGCTTAAACGCACAATTGCCACTTGAGGGGCGGAGAGAAGCCAGATATGACTCGACGGAAGCCCATATTTGAGCTATAGCAGGATTCAGGAAACCTATATTAACACGCTGGACACTCTTAAAGCGCCGGTCAGGGTTCAAGTGTTCCGAATCATTGTCAGTCTCATCGTCGCTAGTACCCAGAGTGCCAAGAGTGTCAAGTAATAGCGCGACGTTGTTCCATGCTTCTGGGTTCCTATGATGGTTTAAGGCGTGGATCTTCCTCCTTCTATAATATGTCTACTTAATGTCAGTAATTGCGATTTGTACAACGAGAGGACACACACCTCTTGCCGCCTCTGATGCATCCGGTTAATCTTATCCGACTCAGGACTCTTTGGGGGGTTCAAGCAAGTGCGTTGCGATCTGTACAGTTTGCTTTGGCACCTTTTCCTCACGTTGTCCTCCGTCATTTGGGGCCAAGTGTGTTGGACAGATTTGTACGTCCCCAGCTTGACTGCCGAGATGAACTTTGTCGTCAGTATGTCTACCACCTCTTTGTTCCATTTCCCCTTGAACGTCTGCTTCAAGCAAACGCGAGGGGCACTGGGATCCGGTCCCAAAAGGCCATGCTCTTCGTACGCCTTGACTATTCCTTCGTCGGGGGGATCAGGAAAGTAATCTTTTTTTGCGAGGGTCCCCATGCTTTCGAGGAACTTGCGCATTGCCTCCTATATGACATCAGTTGTGACCAAAAGCACGAGTGTAAATAACATACATCTACGAGCTTGTCCTCGTTAGGACGAGGAACCCTCTTCTTCCCTGGGGGTCCTGGGGAAAAAACTCACACTACATATCTGCCAGAACACAGGGCCACGTACTCTTGAAAGGCCGGAGATCACCTGTCTCAGACTCGTTTCCATCTGGGCTCGAGGGGTCACGAGGAGCAGGTGTACTGCGAGGCAGGTTCAGAGTCCCATTTTGCAGGGCTCTCAAGGCCAATAGGGTTGCTGCCTCAGCAGCAGCGTTAACGAGTCCGGTGTACAGGGCATTAGGAAGGCCTCCTACAAGTAAAGTGAGCTTCAAGCGAGTCAAGCATTTTTCTACTGACCTGGGCCTGTGGCAGGATCCAAATACGTGCCTTCGAGGTGCCGCTCGACAGCTTCATCTTCCGTTTCGCCAGTAAATTGGAAGGGGCGGGTGGCCTCATTGGCAGCCAGAAATTCAGAGTCCTCACGATGGCTTGCCTATAACCAGTCAGCGGTGTGGAGAGGTAATGTGATAACGGACTCCACTGAGAGACCGGCGAAGCCGGGGGATGACTGTGATTGACCATGCGGTTGGGAGGGTACGGCACATTGAGGCGTAGAAGAATTGGGATTGGCCATGTGGGGAATATCTAAGTCAACTCGGTATACCGATGCCTCTTCGCCATTTATTAAATTCGTTGACAATAAAACGCAAAACGCCAGAGAAGACAAAAGAAGCAGATGGCTTCCCAATCAAGACAAAAGGTCAGACTATGAAAACAATAAAAAGAGCATATATATGCGATTCAGTAAGCCGTCCGGACAAAGGATGGACTTAGCTGAGGTATCAGGAAAATAGTGATGGGGGTTGCCAATGCGGGGTACATCTACCCAATATTAGCGCTCATGGCGACACGGCGCTGAGTGTATTAAGCAAGGAAGGGATAATTACAGGGACCCCTGTACTTATGAACGAGTTGAAAGGGTAGAGGGAGTCGAGACAGAAAGAGCGTAGGAACGTCCCGAGGCGATACGGAACGCGGAACAAAATGAGACGGAAAGCAGGAATGGTCAGTTACGAGTGGCGTAGATGGTGAATGGCCCGGGTGATCGACGAATGGAGCGAGATGAAAATATGAAAGGGAGGCATCGAGATGGGCGTGAGTTGCGGTGGACGAGAACCACACGACCTTCGAATGACTGAAATTTCCGTAGCGCCACATGGGCTGAGATATACAAGCTAAGGCGGCAAAGTGGCAGGATTGGAAAAGTCCAGCTGCTGGTCACCTGAATAGAGACATATGAGTTAATGAACGACAGAAGTGGGCAACAGCCTTTGACAGACCTTCCAGTACACCTGAATTACGTTGGGTCTTTGTTCTGCGAACGAGCCAAATGCCTGATTCACGTTTGAGGATCGTCCCTGAAACAGACAGCAAGGCTCACTAACAGTGAGTACTAGTGAGTGATAACGTCTATTGAGAAAGGAAGGCAGACATCGCTACAAGACATTTCAATCCTACAGAATTCTCATTACTTGGTACTGTACTGTACATGCTCGCAGACATTTCGTACGCACGCATGGGGGAGAAAAAGGAAGGCCTGCTTATGCAATTGACGGACAAGTACCCACCTACTACACGGCCGATAGAGGTCGGAGAACCGGATCGCCTCGTCGGGCTGTCGGTCAATAAGTTAACTCTGGTCCAGAAAATAATGGAAGTCACTAGTACTGTAATTACTAGGCGTCGAGCAGTGCGTCGTAGCAGTGGGCTCTTATTTGTGTTTCTGCACGACTTTCGGACTTTGTGAGGACTCTGTTTGTCCTAATTGTTATCCGCATGCTTGTCCGCATGTCGACTTTGTTCATCCATTTGTCCCTTTGTTTGGCCATGTAAACTAAACAGTTGGTGCACGCAGTGCGTTATCTGGAGTGTGCACAACTTTGTGAAGACTCTGTTTGTCCTAGTCCTAGTTGTAATACGACTTTGTTCGTCCATTTGTCCCATCCACATTTGTCCCAAGACTTTGTTTGACGGTGTGGTCAAAACGCCCGGAATTTATCCCGGTAATAAAATTTGATCAAAAAAAAAAAAAAAACGCCTGGAATTTCGACCTGGCATATGACCTTGTGACTCAAGCAAGGTGACTGGTAATTGACTTTACATATGTAAATCATATTTTTAGTACGTTTGCAACGTCCTCGACCATAAATAATGTTATTTCTCCAGAAGACTCAAGCTCAATGGTGCAGCACTCATGTTCCAGCTTGAGTAGTTTCCCCACTTGTCCGGTGCAACGGCATCCGATAATGACAACCTTATTCCCTTCAGATGGTGTCCAAGGTACAAGGTTTGATGGGTCGATGGAAATTTGTGTCGGTTTCCTCCTCTGGACCACAGACACAATGACTTCGTTCGGTTCTGGTAGAATTTTCTGGTTTACCACAGGTACTGTCTTTGCCGTGAATCCATTTAAACCAGTATGTGGAGACAGCGCTGGAATGCCCCGAACATGGAATGGAATGCATTCTTCCCTTAGCACTCCCTGGATTTCTTCCGCAAAGAGCCAGTGTGTCCGGGCTTACTCGGAATAAGCACACAAAACGCTCGAATGGTGACTAATGACTCACTGAGTCCTTGAAGGGAGGCCCGAGAGCATGATGTGTTCTCCTCGGGTTCTTCTGGTTCTGGTGTGATGGCACGGGGCACATCTTCTGGAGGGGGGGTACGATTCAGACGACTTAGTGATGCTATTACTGGCATTGAAATAGGTCTGTCAGAAAGGTTTGTGAGATGCAGGGAGCATTCGCGGGCAACACATTACACACTCCACTTGAAATTCACCATACTGAAAGTGTTGCTTTGCGAGACCGTGCGACGCTACCTTCGCGTCCAACTCAACATCAACACCATTTGGATCTTCAGCCTTGATGAGGCCGTGATACCCCTTGAGGGAGCCTTTCGTGATCATTACCCGCTTCCCCTCCCAAATGCGACGGTGCTTGGACCTATGCAGAGCAGCGGCTTGGACCCCTGATACCGTTATGTCGTCTAGGTCAATATTGATCTGAACTTGTCATGAGTTCGTCGTTGGCAATATGGACCTAGACTTACATGTTGCCCGCTTACTTCATCAATGACTTGGGCGATGCTGCCGTCTGGTACTTGTAATATGTGACCCCGGTGCGTCGCACCACCTTTCCCAGGGAATTCGACATAGAGACCCAGAGTGAAACGGAAAAATCGAAGGGGAGAACTAAAGAACTGGATGCTGAGTGTCGACGTATCGATCTATGTAGTCCAGAAATCAATCAGAGGAAATGGAAGAGGATAGGAGAGGGTGGGCGCACCTCTGCATTGGCTTCCTTGTCCAGAAAGGTTACTTTCTGTTCGACATGGTCAATGGCGACCACCATACCAAAGGAGTCTGTCCAGCGGTTCTTGACGTTATCACCTGGGAGAAAATAGGGAATTAGGTCACGCAAAGCGACGCGAATGATCAGTCCAGAATGCTGCTCAGGGCTTTGAGTAACCATGTCCGCAACATTATCTTGGATTCTTTCGGTGCGGCCGATAATGCCAGCATATTCTCCGGACACCACCAGCATCCTATCACCTACTTGAGTCGAATCCTGCACGAAGCGCTTGAGACATGGGTAGAAGGGCGGATGAGATCGGACCATCGCTGACTGCACGAACGGCGTAATGTTCTGAGGAGAATATCCCAAGACACGAAGATAGGACAATGGAATGTGCTCCATGACGAGCCTGTCCTCGTACACGCTCCCTCTAAAGACGAACTTGTTGGGACCGAGAACCTTTACTTTCCTCTGGCCATATTGCTGTGCGAACTCTGCAATGGTCCATACCTGTGGGGCTGGCCGACCATCTCTCTTCCGCTTGCCTCCCGATTGAGGGATTCGGGGCACAAATATCACAACGACGTCCCCCTGGATTGAGATATCTGATTTGTAGAGATACCCAACATCGTCGCGATATCGACCGGCTATACAGCGCACCCATTGTCCAACCTCCATCCCAGCGGACCGTTTGTGCTGGTGGGAGAGTATTCCAACGTATTCTGTTGGCGCAATGAACTGTGGTTGCTTGTCGCGGATAATAACCAAGCCTTTCACCACATGACGAACTTCTCTGACGTCGAACACCTCAATAAACACATATCCCGGTATAGAGGACAGAGCAAAGGCTGACGCAATGGCTGGCGGGTGGATTTCACTCGGCGCAAGACATCGACGGCAAATCTGGAATACGACATTGGTTTCTCGACCAAGCTGTCCATCAGGCGTCAGTATCTGTTTACAGATAATGCAAAATACCAACCTTCACCCGGATGGACCATATACTAGGATCGGTCGAGCGCGGCACTCGAAATGGCAGGGGAATGTCTTCAAATGTTGTGTATGAGGACCGCGTATTGTTCCTAGCTGTTGCAACAATTCTCGTTGCCTCATCTTGGAGGTCCTTTATAGAAGTTCCTATGTCGGAAAGGCCAGCACGTGAGACGACATCTGCCTCATCGTTCGACATCTCCTCGTCATTGAAGAGTCCACCTATAAAATATACGTAGATTGTCATGAATGAACGACGCGTGTGACTTACTGAGAATCTCTCCCTCGTCCGTTTCCTCTTCATCCTCGGCTGCGACGATTGCTTCAACATCGAGGAACTGGTGTATCTGTAGCTAACGGGTGAATAACATAGTCCCGAGACTTGTATTTTCGAGTCAACAGACTTCGGACTCACAGAGTATTCAGTCATTTTTCAGCGTGAAGCGAAGGTGATGTAGCTGAACAACAATTCAACAATTGGATGAGCTGAGCCGAGCGCTCCGGTTTGAACCACCGCTTATCCTTCCTTTTTAGGTGGTCTCCGACGACTTGCCCAAGTCAGTTTGCTGCGCATCATATTATCAACATTCCAATATGTTATCGCGTCCATCCAAAAGTTGGAACTACAAGTCACTACTATTGAATGGCTCAGCTTCAGACATTATATACGTATGATGTACTCAAATAACCACACATCTGGAACAGAGGTATTAGACGAGATCGCGTTGGATGGGAGGGGGATTCGCACCTTCAAGGCACCTGAGCCGGCATCAAGACGCGTCGGGCCTCTATCCTCCTCACCCATCCTTTAAAGTTGCTGTCCTGCTTGTCAGCAGGAACATGCAATCGTGCAGTTTTGGAGCCAGTCCAGTGCTCACTAAGAGCCGTGAGGTCGCTTCGCACGCCATTGAACACGTGAATGCCTAAGGATAGCGAGCCTATTGCCTCTCTCCAGAGATTACTGATGCGGCGCAAATCGACACTTCGACCTTCTAATATGCATAATGCACCGCGGTGTCCACCGAAAATGGTCAACAACTTGGAGTTTATTTCCTCCTTCTCCTGCCTTACAGCCGCGCCTTCAGCAGCCAACAGACCTGATATCTCCAGGGCGATGGATTCCAGGAAGCGGAGGCCATGATATACAGAATCGCCATGCATGACAAGGCGACGCGTGTGGGCGGTTGTGGTATCCTCAATGAGAGCGAGTGCTTCCAAAGTGGCCTGTTTGGAACGGTGGGCCCAATTGAACGCCACAAGCCTCGATAACAAGCCCGGATGCAAGTCGGCTTGCAATTTGGCAAAGATGGCATCGTGTTCCAGCAACATCCTGAAACACTGTCAAGGGGCGTTTTGTTCGAACTGAGTTGACTTACTCGTCGATCACCGTCTTGACAAGGGCAACGTGAGATCCAGAGGAGAGTTCTGATGCCCAGGCACGTTGAAGAAAGTCCTTGAGCTTGTCTGACAGTTCATGACGTTGAGTGAGGTCACTTGCACGTACGAGCGCCAGCACAACGGAGGTGGCGTTGGTTGTCTTGCGGATTGCAAAGTCCACTGCAGGGCCATGTATGTCCTCATTGATGAGAAATGGATGCCATGACAGTGATTTATCCACACTAGGGTTGAGCGGAGATAGCAGTCCATTGCTAATCCCCACGCAGAATACGTTCTTGAAGGGTACAGGAAGGGCACAAACAGCTAACGTGATTGAGTGTGTGTTTCGAGCGACAGTGTGAACCTGCAACGCCAGGTGCGACGTAACCCCTGCAACGCCAGATAGAATGAACTGTACTAAAACGGTGAATATGAATACATAATGGAGGAGGCGAGCGACGGCCCTCCCAACTCCCCTCGGAGCAGCCAAGGGAAACCGACAAAGACGGTAGATAATGTCGAGGATCTCTTGTGATAGGGAGAGATATGCGCAGATTCGGGATATGATGGGCAAGAGTGGGAGTGTCGTGGCTTTGTGGAGATTGATTACCGTGCCGTCCTGGTATTCTAAGAGTGTGCGAGACGAAGAGTGTGAATGCATGCCTCGTTGGTCCGACATTTGGAGACAAGACCGATTTTTGGTATATGAAGACATAATGACTCAACTTCTTCAACTTCTTATAGTCGAATGATGACCACTAACCTCATCTCAAAGACTGCGAACACTGGGCGGCAAGGATAGCTGGATCATACAATTGGTTGGCGCCCGGTATATGAAATCCACCGAGCAAGGTCAAGCAGCTTCAGCAGCAGAAATTGACTGCAATGCAACAGCCAGTGAGACTTGGTTGTTCCTCGCGTGCGATGACCTCGTCACTAATATGACTGCCGCCCGGTGATAATAGGCAAGAATGGAAGCGCGGGGTATACACGTCTGAGCAAACAAGATATATCTGCAGCAGACGATGGACCTGCATGTTGGGATACCTGGTAGTAATATCTGCCACGTGCATGACAATAGCTCCTGGTATCGAATCTGGTCTTTGGTCTCTTGCTGATTGCTCCATTCCAGTTAGGCTAGATAGCAGCATTCTTGATCATCAGCCGATGTGACCCCGAGTGAGCGACAAAAAACCCACGTACAAGCCCTAGCTTGTTGCGTCTACATTATGTATTCATTAAACCTAGTAGTAGAAGAAGCGTAGGATAACCACCGAGAATGATAACCAAGGCAAAACAGTGCCACGGAATTTTCCGGCATAGTGAAATACACGTGCACTACACGGCCGAATGCATGTGAGGTCTACGGCCATGTAGCCTCCGGGTTTATATGCTGTGCGCTGTCATTGGTTGCCCGCATTTGCTTGCTCCGTTCCATTTCACTTCATTATCGTTGTTTCTTGGTGCCTACACTCCACTTCGGCTGGTCGGGACTCTAGTTGTTCAGCTTAGACCTCTGGGCTGTTTCTTTTGTTTTGGTGATCGAAAACTGTTGTTACTGTAATTGTTGCGTCTACCTATGTACACCCATCAAATAAATACAATAAGGGTGCAATGCTCATCGCACTAACTAACGCAAGTCGCGAACACGTTAAAATACATTTGTTTCGCCTGATGAGAAGTCCTATCAACCGACAATGTCTCCATCTCCAAGCTGTACTACCGCTATAGAGTTTACGCTTCAGAACACGCTTCGTTGTCACATGAAAGCTATTAATCATCTCGCCCTCAGCCCGGATAAGACTCGTCTAATAAGCATTGGTGCGTCCCCACGTTGTGTCTCTTCCGTACTTCGCTCGGCTCACGAATGGTTAGGTGATGATTCTAGGGTAGTCATCTGGTCTGTTGCCTCTGGTGAGAGGCTTTTCGCAGTAGAACGGCCTTTCAACGGTGCAGCTACGGCCGTATCCTGGACGAGTCGTGACAACAGTGTTGAGACGCGACTATGTCACATGTCTCGTGGGATCTGATTGTGTCAGCCCACATACTAAATACGGTATCTGTCCCTTATGGACTGATTTGGACTTTGGCCGGACTCGTACGGACCGTCTTTGTTTATCTTTATTGACAGAGCCACATACGGCTCTTATTGTTCTCTACTGTTAAGATACCGGTATTGTCTGCTTTAGGCAGCTATTGTTCTCTGCCCTCCAATGGCATTTCTCCCTCTGGCGCACAGACCACATGTATTGTGTTTGGGTCACCAGTGCGCACAGACCATTATTATCTAAGCGTCCTGTATATAAGGACTGCTGTTTACGCCTTCACACTTCAGAGTTCCTTCTACCTCTGAAGTGTAAGTGCCCTCTCTTTTACTTCTCATATTACCTTTGCTTACGGGCCGCTTCTCTACAGTAACTTGTGCCCATTAGGTATGCAGCTGTATAAGAGTTCCTTCTACCTCTGAAGTTAACTTGTGCCCATTAGCATCTTGCTATATTTTCACCTCGCTCGTTAGTTCTGCGCTTCAACAGGTTATGGGCCCTGACGCCTAATAACTAACCTGCGGTTATTTTATCAGATCTACTTGTGTCTCTTGCTCTCTTGTCGACCACATACCTCGTCGTCCCCCGTATCAGTGAGCATCCTCTATCATCTTTTTTCGACACACTCCTTTCTCGTCCAACATGACTCTGTCATGTGCCATTTTGGCTAGCCTCCTAAGGAGGTTCTCATGAGTGGTTTTATACAGCCACAAATTCCTCTGTGCGCACTACCTTAGCTTCTTTTCCTGGTTTTCGTCCGGAAGTGTTTTCATAGGCCAATAGGGGAAGACCCTTGCGGCTATAGGCCTCTCTAATGGTTGGGTGATACTCGGTTAATACCTGGGTCACTTTATGGGGTGTGAAGGCCTGGTTAATAGTCAAACCCAGAAGTCCTTCCCTCAGACACAACTAGGAGACGCTACTATATCATAATAGTATTTACATAGCACTATGAGTAGACCTCTGCCAGGAAGAGTATTCGCTCCCTTTGTGCAGGATTCGCTGCATGGCACGTATCACTACTCTAGTTGCTTAGTACCAAGACCCTTAATGGTCTGTTCCAGAGACTCCACAGACGACAGTCGCAATTGTTACGGGAGTTGATCCCTTTCATTGCTTCTGGAATTCGCTGTTGGCTCCTCTCTGGGGTACTACCCTTTACTTTAGAATCTTTAGTAGCCCCAGTTTCCATACTGTAAGGGTAGAGACAGACTCGTGCAAACTTCGCCGTCACTGCACTCTGATCTGATCTTGCTTGATCCCTCTATCAGCAGGATGAACATGACTACTAGCCCTTAGTAACATTTGGGCCTAGGAGAAACTTTAGTATAAGGCAGCCATCACTATTATGATTCCACTACCTTAATTATATCCAAGTCGCACACACTTGAGGCGTGACACCATATGTGTTACGGAGTTATAGCGCTCCTATGGCTGGACCTCTACTTTCCCTTCCAAGATCTGGGCTGGTTCTGACTGCTCCTCGGAACCAGATTCTACAAACATCTCAATGTCTTTCCACATTACTTTCCCTCCCACTCTTGTCCTCGCCAAGCTTGACGGGACAAACTGGCAGACCTGGAGCCAGACCTTCTCCTCCCTCATGCTCATGAACGGGTGCAGGCGCCACCTCACTCATTCAGATGTCGGAGCAGTACCCCAGCACCCTGCGGTACCTGCAGGACCTACGGGTCCAAATGCAGAAGGTCTGGCAATGATAGCCCTATGGAACAAACAGGAGGAGGTCATCACTGGCCTCCTATACCTGTCAGTCACAACGGAGGTTCTATCAAGTATTCAATCCATGGCGCTATTCCCAAGCGTCCATGATAAATACCAGCAGCTAGAAACCCTCTATGGTCAGGTTGGCTCTATGGCCACCTTTAATATTTGGGTCGGCTTGGCAAACACCAAGCTTCAGGAAGGTAGCCCCTTCCTACCTCAACTCCAGAAAATGTTGGACTTGAGGAGCACCCTCGTGGAACAGGGAATGCCTCTATCAGACATGCAAATGTCTTTTATCCTATTAGACGCACTCCCCCCTTCCTACTCCACCATAGCTGGTACCATCCTGGCCTCTGGCCCCCCTGCTAACCTCGTCCCTCAGGACCTAATCAACAGGTTCATCAATGAGGAATCCCGTATCACTGGTCCCGGGGCGTCTCTTAACAAGACAGCCCCCATCAAATCCCACTCGCCTCCGCACCCTGCGTCGACGGCATCCGGCAGCTCTGCGTCCTCGGACGTCACCTGCCATTACTGCAAGCAACCTGGCCATAAAAAGCCAGATTGCTACAAGCTCAAAAGGGACCAGGAGAACGCAAGGAAGGGGAAGGCAGGACAGAAGGGCAAGGCTGCCCAGAATACTACAATCACAAGCGCGCCGGACGCTATTCCGGCCAACAGGTTTGCTGCAGCCAATAGCATACCTGTACCAAAGAGTCGTCTATTTACTATAGTCAACGGCTCTGGCAAAATAGAGGAGGTACATGAAGTACCTCAGGTCTCCCTTTACATGATGAGTGTCAATGGCACCCACATAGCATCAAGATGGATGATGGACAGCGGAGCATCAGCACATTTCACACCTCACATTGAAGACTACGACACCTACACCCCTCACAAAGGTGTTGAAGTCCTACTTGGTGACAGTACTGTACTAAAAAGTGCTGGAATAGGATCAATCACGATCCACACCAACCGAGGCTTTGACCTCAAAATTAGTGACGTGCTTCACCTCCCAAACACTCATTCTCGAATTCTATCAACACCCTGCCTTACATCTAAGGGTGCTGTAGTTAGCTTTGATGCTACATCCTTCGCCATAAGACACAATGGAGAGACCATTGCGGAAGGACACAAGGCTCTCGGGCTATACTGGCTCGACGGACATGCTATGAATGCTGTCCGAGCACCTGCATCTGCTAGCCTTGATGTCTGGCATAGGCGCATGGGACATATGTCCAAAGACACCCTAAAGAGATATGCTCAGGAGTCAGTAAAAGGACTCCATATCAATGATTCCACTGTGGAAGAAGGCCTCTGCCTGGGATGTGAACTAGGCAAATCTACACGCCTACCATTCCCACCTTCCACAAAACGCGCACAAGAACCCCTTGAGGTTGTTCACAGTGACCTTGTTGGCCCACTACAGAGTAACTCTATTCAGGGCAACAAATACTTTGCCACATTCATAGATGACTTCTCAAAAGCAGCAGTCGTCATCTTTATGAAATCAAAGGACCAGTTTAAGGACGCCTTCCTACACTACAAGGCGTGGGCTGAAAAGCAACTAAACAAGCCCATTAAATCCTTACACTCGGACCGTGGTGGCGAGTATGTCAACAATGACCTCAAGACAATCTTATCTGACGCTGGAATCGAGCATATGCTCACAATGCCTTATTCTCCACAACAGAACGGAAGAGCCGAGCGGTTTAACCGCACAATCATGGAAAAAGGCACTAGCATGCTACACCATGCTGGCCTCAGTCTCGGTTTTTGGGAACAAGCAGTACAAACTGCGGTGCAAATATACAATCGCACCCCTACCCGTTCCAATCAGTGGAAAACTCCGCTAGAGCTCTGGGATGGTACAGTCCCAGATGTCTCTTACTTTAGAGTATTTGGCTGCAAAGCCTACTATCATGTACCCGAACACAACCGGCACAAACTAGACCCTAAGTCAAGGGAAGCCGTCTTTGTGGGCTATGAGCCTTTGTCAAAAGGCTACAAACTCTGGGATAGACATAGCCGGTGCTTCATCTCTTCACGAGATGTTACATTTGATGAAGACACCTTCCCATCCCGCAGTGTTGTGGCACAACACTCAGAATCTCCCTCTCCCACGTCTGGTGAACTCGAAAGAGGCGCTGCCGGCGGTGAGATTTACTTTGTAGTGCCTAGCCAGCCTACACCAGCTGTTGCCCCCACGGTGCCTCAGACCACTCCGGTCTTTGTACTACCACCTCCGGCACCCGTGGCACAACAACAGCCTAGCACACCCCCCAATGCCTCTCCTGTTGAGGCAGACCAGACCGTTTATCACACTCCTCCTTCCCAAGCTCCTCCCCCTACCAACACTGCACCTTCACACCGCCGTACCCGCTCCACAAGGCCTCCAGTTACCACTGCGCCTATACCTGCCCCTAACTTCAATAGGGAGGTGTCTCCTCCTAGGGAAACCCCTAGATCTCCAAGGAACACTCACATCACATCGCCTGCTCGTCCAAGGCGGAGCACAAGGGTACGATTCACGAATCCTCGCTATTACACAGAGGACAACGATGAATTCGTGCAGGGTAGCAGTAGGCTGGGAATGATGGACCTACTTAATGTTGCTGAGGTTCCTGGTTACAAGGACCCGCAGACGTTCAAGCAGGCCATGGAGTCTGACCAAGCTGTCGATTGGCTTGAAGCGTGCCAGTATGAGCTGGACGCTCTCGACAAGCTTGCGGTTTGGCGCCTTGAACCCCTTCCTGAAGGAAGGAAGGTGGTGAAGTGCAAATGGGTGTTCAAAAAGAAAGCGGATGGACGCTTTCGTGCTAGGCTAGTGGCAAAAGGGTTCACCCAACTAGAGGGGGTGGACTTTGACGAAACTTTCTCCCCAGTTGCTCGCTTTGAGTCCCTGCGCCTCCTCCTCGCCTTAGCTACACTTGAGGACTGGCACATACATCAAATGGACGTCAAGTCGGCGTTCCTGCATGGGGAACTGGAGGAAGAAATCTATATGGAGCAACCTGTCGGTTTCGTCACAGCTGGATCAGAGCACTTAGTGTGCCAATTACAGAAGGCCCTTTATGGCCTAAAACAAGCTTCCCGCGCATGGAACGTGCAATTCCATGGGGTCCTAGTTGACCTAGGCTTTACGCGGACGTACTCTGATGCAGGAGTATACGTGTATCATCTTCAAGAGGGGGGTGATACACTTTTCGTGATCTTATATGTAGATGACATCACTATACTCGGGAGTTCCCTATCAAAGATCAATGATCTGAAAGATTCTCTATCTAGTCGATATGAGATGACCGACCTTGGTGAAATCCAGTCTTATCTAGGTGTTAACATCACCAGAGACCGTGCAAATCGCACCATGGAAATCAACCAATCAGATTACATCCGCGATGTGGTTGAACGTTTTGGAATGTCTGATTCCAACCCAGTATATACCCCTCTTCCCTCTGGCGCCGAGGCACACTTGATCAAATTTGAAGATCAGGCCTCTACTTCTGAGATTAAGAAGTATCAACAGATCATTGGGTCTCTGCTCTATGCGCAGATTGGAAGCAGACCTGATATTTCCTTCGCTGTTGCGCGCCTTAGCCAATTCGCTTCCAATCCCTCACCTCAGCATCTACGCCTAGCCAAATACGTCATAGCATACCTGAATACAACTAAGGACTATGCGTTGCGCTACAATGGAGGGAATGGTGGAGAAGGCCTTCACGGCTACTGTGACTCTTCCTGGGGAGATCAGGAAGAGAAGCACTCCACCTCTGGCTACGTCTTCCTGCTTGCCAATGGAGCCATTTCATGGTGCACCAGAAAGCAAAAGACTATTGCGCAGTCTACCACAGAGGCAGAGTACATGAGCCTCTCTGAGGCCTCAAACCAAGCCCAGTGGTACACTACCTTCCTAGGCGAACTAGGGTATGAGGTTGCCTCCCCTATTCCCCTACACTGTGACAATAAGGGTGCTGTAGATCTAGCATTAAACCCTGTCACTGGAAGGCGGTCCAAACACATCCTAATCAAACACCATGTAGTCAGGGAATACGTAGAAAACAAGGTCATAGACCTGATACGTACACCCACAGGTGAAATGGTTGCAGATGGACTCACCAAGTCCCTGCCCAGAGACACCTTCGAAAAAATGGTCAATGATCTAGGAATGGTGTAGACGGAGCCTCAGGAACATCGTGCTGATAACCAGTCAATGGTCGTCGATCCTTGGTTTATAACCAAGAAGCACATCATGTTCTCTGATCTGAAGAGCTAAGAAAAACCCTTCTTAGACCCTGAAGAAGTTGGACCTTTTCAACTATGTAGTACAGATACAAAGCCTTCAAAAAAGTTGTCCTGTATCAAGGATCAAATGAAGGTTTTGTAGCAGAGTCTCGGATGGAGCGTTATCTGCTCCAGATAAGATAGTCCTGTATCATGGACCAATCTTTCAATCTTAATCCAGAACTCCTGTACGACGCTTCAGCTCTTCAAAAGAGTATCATCTCCATCTACCTATACAATGGACTGCCTCAATCATGGAGGGATGTTGAGACGCAACTATGTCACATGTCTCGTGGGATCTGATTGTGTCAGCCCACATACTAAATACGGTATCTGTCCCTTATGGACTGATTTGGACTTTGGCCGGACTCGTACGGACCGTCTTTGTTTATCTTTATTGACAGAGCCACATACGGCTCTTATTGTTCTCTACTGTTAAGATACCGGTATTGTCTGCTTTAGGCAGCTATTGTTCTCTGCCCTCCAATGGCATTTCTCCCTCTGGCGCACAGACCACATGTATTGTGTTTGGGTCACCAGTGCGCACAGACCATTATTATCTAAGCGTCCTGTATATAAGGACTGCTGTTTACGCCTTCACACTTCAGAGTTCCTTCTACCTCTGAAGTGTAAGTGCCCTCTCTTTTACTTCTCATATTACCTTTGCTTACGGGCCGCTTCTCTACAGTAACTTGTGCCCATTAGGTATGCAGCTGTATAAGAGTTCCTTCTACCTCTGAAGTTAACTTGTGCCCATTAGCATCTTGCTATATTTTCACCTCGCTCGTTAGTTCTGCGCTTCAACAAACAGTCGCTTTGTTGTTGGGTACGCTAGTGGAGATCTCCATCTCTTCCGGAATGAAAGCGAAAAGGTAATCTAAATTACTTTGGCGGTCTGACTCGATCTTATCTTTGCTCTTAGTCGTACTGTGATAGTCTCGGTGTATCAGGCGGGAAGGGGTCCGTTGAGGGGATCGTGTACGACGAAACCCACGACCGGATCGCTTCTATTTGCGTGGATTCGGCCATGCTATGGAAAATCAAAGGGGCCGATTTAGTCCCGATTCTTTCATCGCCATTTATATCCGGGGGATATGGCAGATGCATTCAATTCTGTGACAACAGGGCAAGTGTTGTCATGTACTATTTAGATAATCATGAGTGGTAAGTGTGCGGCTTCATCCGTTTTCCTCTTGGCTCAAGTATTACAGCGTATGTTATTTGATAGACCCTTGGGAGAAGAGGTGGTCAAAAAAGCTGAACACTTGGATGTACGAGTCTCGACACCTCTTTTTCAACTTTGTTCTTAGCTACAAACAGCGGCTATGCGGCTCCAAACCATGATGACAAGCTATTGCTTGTATCTAATCTCAAAGGCGGCATCAACGAATATCAGTTTCCGAGCATGGAAAGGGTTCAGACGTTCACTTTCCCCACAGAGATCAACTGTATTCTTCAAACCAAGTCACTACCACAAGGGAACCTCATTGTCATAGGTGGTGATGATGGCTTCGCCCGGGTGTTCAACCGGATCAGTGGCCAGCTGGTCAGCGAGATCCACCATGGAGGTAAGCACCCACCTTATCTACCTTTTGGACATATCGTTGACGTGTCGCAGTTCATGGCCAGCTCGTACAGGTTGTCGAGGTAAGCCACATGGCCACGAAACAGATTGATCGGTTACCTTTAAATGCAGGCTTTTGTTGACCCAGCGATCGGTGCATAGTAGTTACAGCGACCTTGGGCAAAGCCCCATACGAGTTGAAAATATGGCATTATCAACCTCAGAAGGTGCGTTTGGCGCTTATCACTGGACATGTTCTGAAGCCTATCTTTAAGGCCCAGGTCCCCTCAATGGAATTATCGGCGGCACCTCCTGTAAAGTACTTGTCGTCAACGTGGTGTGACCGAATCGCTATCGCGTTTATTGCCTTTTTATTCTTGTTGTTACTCATTACGATTGTGATTGCTGTAGTATTCTTGATTGGAGCGCTTGACATCTCAATGTTACAGTACCCAGCTAGGGTTGAATAGACTTGGAATCGATATTCGTCGCTTTACTATGCTATGCTGTAAGACCAATCCCTATGTTACCATCTCGTTGCTTATTGACTCACGTGCTCGCTTTCCGTCGCGTTGCGTCGTAAATGAACATCGTCGGAATACCCCTCGCCACCCATTCATCACGTTGGCGTGACTCCCTCACTTAGTCAGAAGGGGTAACTGAATGTGCAATGATATACAGAGACGGATCGGCTCACGGTGTCAAGTCGGAGCAACAGTAATTCGACCCTTCCAGATGGTACATACAAGGTACCACATTACCACCTGGACCGAGTGACGAGCACACAGTATTTGAAGCAGAGTTGGTATTTTTACATCGGAGGTCTTCATCTGACCAATTGCGACATGGCTCGCTGTCTACTGTGATGCTAACGATTGACGCCCATGGCAAGGCCTATCTCCGAAATCCCTGGAATTCAAGGGTGCAGATAAGGAGGTGATACGAGCCGCCGAGTGACTCTTTTTGAAATCATTTTCATCCCAGTTGCAGGCCATCGACCCAGACCGGTTGCAGCGTGAACAGTCGCCAAGTGACTCACGTCGGACGCTACGTTACCTTTTTTATTTTATTCCATTTATATACGCCGTATGATGCTAAGTTACTCTAAATG